>JBBPDB010116566.1:0-18700 GCA_037974465.1 Brachypetersius altus
AAGAGGGTGTTCAAGTAAGAATTTCATTGTACTCTGTACACTGTACTTTGTACATATGACAATAAACTTCAACTTCATCTCTTTACTAATAAGTGGAATTCCTCAGATGCATATTGTGTTTAAACTCTCTAATCTCACACACTTTACCATAAACCCTAATGATTATGGCTAACTTTTCTCCCACAAGGACAAATTAACGGTACTCAAGACCCTTTTTAGGTGCAGCATCACTAATGAGCCACAGTTGTTTTGGAGCTCCGACTGTAAGGAATGCTGAAAAAAGGGCTGTAGCTGTGTGGACTGCAGTTTCTCAGCGCTAATGCAAACTGCAAAGCTAAACAGATAAACAGCCGCAGATCAATGAGCCGCAAATTTCGCCTTTGGGCAAAAGATAAACGGTTGTAGTGAAAACCACAGTTGTTTAGACAGTCAATTAACTGACTTTGCACTGGAGCCTCCATTTCTTTTTGTCCGTATTTCAGTTTTGTGGTGAAAGATCTGATGACACCTCTTAGCAGGGTTTTGGAATAGGAACATAAAACCTCAGAATGAGAGGTCAGAGTCTATGGTGGACAGAAAAATGATCAGGCTCACTCTTTTCATCAGCTGCCATTATTGATGCGGTGGAAAAACATGTACATAAAAAACATTTTTTCCCCAAGAAATATAAAAAAGAAACTTGGTGATCATTTTCTACAAGGTCATACAGTGCCATTCAAAATGAATGACATCCTTGGTGAAGAGACAGAGGAATGCTTTGTGTGTGTTAGGCACACAGTGACCAATGTATGAATCATTCAAGTTGATTTTAAAGGAAATGACAAACATCAGAATAAGAGAAATGACAAATGTTTAAAATCTCTCGTTCACTCTTAAACAAAATGGCAATAATTACCTTTGATGTACATCTACTAGTGTTTTTCCATCCAACTGGTCTCATTGTGAGAGGAGAGTGTTGATTACAGTCTTTATACTTTTCCTCATTAATTAAGATGTGATTCAGGCGATCAGTAATCAGTACCTCATAAAGCAGAATGAGGTGTTTGTGTAGGAATTTAACAGACACTGGCATGGAATGGTTGTCGTTCTCATAGAGATGCGGAACTATATATATATATATAAGCACACGTGAGGAGGGGTCTCCTTTTATGTATATTGACGTACATAAAATCCCTACATACTGTATTGATGGTCTTGTTTAAAAACATTTCCTTTGAATATTGTTTAGCACTGAGGGCACTGCCGGTCCTGCAGCACAACCAAAATATTCCCCACTACAGCATAAATGATTAGATTTGACTTAAGCCTTAATATTGCAGCCTTTTATCAGCCTCATCTCTATCTGCTGCATCTGTAACATGCAGGCAGTTACAACAGACAATATTTTCCCAGGCCAGAAAACCCTTTGACTAAAAACACATTTATAAGAGAAGCCATTGCAGTTGCAGGCATTTTTGTAGTTATGGGGTTGTCTTTTCTTCTCTAATTGCAGGAGAACAAGCTGAAATTACCATTCATTGTAATGCACAGAATGCTACAGTTGCAGAAGAAAGAGATTAAGCTGAAAAAAACCCGCAAAACACTTGAATATTCCTTTAATTGGCAGAAAGTCTGGAAAACGAACAGAAGTTTTGTGCTGCGGTTTGCCTAATGGTTCAGTTGCCATCGCCGCTGTGCGTTTTCTCACAGGCTAAGCCCAGAATTTAATCTAATCTCCTTTAGCACGCTGCTTGGAACATTTATCCGTTTATCTGTATTTTTCAACTTCTTGTCTGTTTTCTCACAGTGCCGACGACGAGTTCGACTCCACCTTTAAGACCAACGTGCTGGTGAACTCCAGCGGCTACTGCAATTACCTTCCTCCAGGTGAGTCCACTTCTACTGTGTCCAGCAGCTGGAGACATCCAGGGGAGGGCTGCCCATCATATATGACCTTTTGTTGTTATCGTAACTTTAGACATCACAGAAGGCTACACACAGAATCACAGCTGAGCTTCTATGGGCAAAGGTTTAAAGTGAATTACACTCGGTAACAATTTTTTATGTAAGGTCTGTTAACCGTTTTTCATGCTGATTCAGAAAATCACATGATGCATGTGTCTCACACTCAATGCGTGAGAGTTGGCATTCCTGTTATCTACATGTACAACAAACAAACAATGAGTCATGTAGAAGACAAAATGTTTGTAGAACTGCAGTGGAGCTTTCTCAGCACACACAGTGTCTTTCATTACTGGACATAAAGTGATTTGATCAGGTGTTCTTTGTCTAAAATAGTGTGATAGATCTTGGTCGGAGGGGTTGCCAGTTGCTAAGCAGTGCAGGTGCTGGCGGAACTGCAGAATAGTGAAATGAAATTATAATATGCTATAATATGGAAATACTTGGGAAAGTACAAATCCATCCAAGTGTCACTTGTAATTGTAATGAATGACTCCCAACCTCTGGTCATATTTTCAGCATGTAGTTTATATAATATGGAATTCCATTGATATTACGCAACCATAATAGCTGTCAAGTCAAGTCTTCTAATAAAAAACAGATCAAAAGGCGTGTGCAAATATTTATAGGTAAACATTTACAGTGTTTAAATAAAGTTGCTGAGGTTTTCCTCTGGGCGTAAATTATCTTTATTGGATAATGCAGAGTCAGGGACAAATGAAATGTCACATGAATTTCCATGCAAATGACTCCAGAGACTTTAAAGAGGCAAACCTGTGGTGCTTGCATGCAGGTTGAAAGGTGTTTATGATGAAGTGTTTATGTGAATCCTACACAGAGTGGAGCAGTTTGGGTGCCTGGAACAGTCACTGTTTTTTTCTCATTTGGTTGATTAGCCTGTGGGTTGTAAATCTATTGATGAACATCTGTGGTTCAATGCAGAAAGCAGATCAATAGGAAATATAAAGCTGTTGTGTTACTGCCTTTCAAGTTTCATGCTAGCAAACGTCCCCAACATCTTCACAAAGGAGGATCGCAGCTGACGCCAGAGCTTTCTGCCGGCGTTTCTTTAATTACCACATGGTGACGTATATGATGATGGAACTGCAAGAACCGATCAGTGATGTTATCTGTGGAACATCTGTTGGTGCATTAAAATACGTACTTTACATATTCTACTGAAGCAAAAACAGCTGCTTTAGGCACCCACCGTCCACCATCTCATTAAACAGCATACCGGCTTTAAATAAACTCTGTCAGGCGCGCACACACACACACACACACACACATAGTTCAGTTCTGTAAGGCATCCTAAAATACTCTAATGGACCAAACAGCCATCACACCAGCACACAGAGCCCTCAATCTCTCTCTCTCTCTCTCTCTCTCTCTCTCTCTCTCTCTCTCTCTCTCTCGCTCGCGCTCTATCTCACACACACACACACACACACACACACACACACACACACACAGTGGGCACATACTCACAATTGCTTGTTTTGAAGCTGCAATTGGTCATTTTTTGACCACTTTTTCTCACTTTACATTAGAACAGTCATGCAGTCTCTCGTTGTCAAGCAAATCAAATGCCCTTTTGAAGACAAGGATACAAGGCAGACCTGAACACACACACACACACACACACACACATATGCAAACACACATTATTAATAGTATATGATTAGTACATGGGTAGTATATGATGTGCGGGCATGTTTGTGTTGTGTGTGTGTGTGTGTGTGAGAGAAAGAGAGAGAGTGAGAGAGCGAGAGAGATAGAGAGAGGGGGGAATACACTCATGGTTAATTCAGCTGGTATGTTTATTCATTAGGGAGAAATGTGGGAGTGTAAACAAAGTTTTTTCCTAATGCAGTGATTTGGCTTGGTACCAAAGACTCACTCTCTCACACTTGAATCCAGAATTATGCTTGGTTTTGAATACGTGTTTATGTCTGTGCTGTCGGAACAAATGTTGTATCTCCAGAAAAATCTACCTTTCAGTCGAAGTAAACGGAAGGCAATGTTGTTCTGTTCCATTTCTGTTGGTTTGAACTTGATTAAATTCTGACACAGTAGAGAAAAAAACTGTATGATATAGAGTGGGATTTATTCAACCCTTCTTTGAAGATCGTCCACCCCCCACCCTGCCCCTCACACATGTTTACATACACTCACATACACAGTGAGAGAAAAACACATCACGCTTTTTCACTTTTTATGCTTTACCTGACAGAACTTGCACTGCATCTCATTTTCATTTATTAACTGAATTCCACTCCTATCTTTCTGGTGGTTTTCGCAGTCTGTGATTTTGCATTTTTCTCTTGTTCATACAGCTGTATCTAATCTCACAGTACCTCACATGTTTTCCTGGCACCTAGTAGTAACATGTTCTTCTACTTTGTTTAATGGTGTTTTTTTTTTTGTGCTCTGACCATCCTCTGTCTATAGATGCTACTCAAGCCAGATAAAGTACAATAAATTGCTGACGGTGGACTTAAAATATTCCAGAATATCTGGCTGTATTTTTTCTGATTCTTTATTTTCTTTATTATTCATTTCCCTCTTACACAGCCTGTGAGAGAGCCTGAGCTGTCATCTCTTTGGTTTTCTGCGTGTTTTATTTTCAGCTGTTGGGGCCATTGATCTGCTCCGACAAATAAAAGATTTGCTATTGTCTGCAGTTGCAGATCTTGCATCACGTTAGATGTCAGACTTTTTTTTTCGTTCTCTCTAGCGACATAGCCTAGATTGTCTTGACGGAGGAACAAAATCCCATTTTTTTCAAATGCCAGTGACAAAATACTTTGGAATTAGAGTTTGGAGATGTTCTCCATATTTCATTGGGGCCCATCTCTCTGGCTTTGGTCCCTCTTTCTCTGAGCTGCTTTCCCTTCTGCTTTTCTCTTTGCCCCCATGCCTACCTGCCCACTCCGGCAGCCTCTCCCTGGGGAAATCCATCAGGCCGAGTGCTCAGCGGTACTGCTAGCTTGCTAGCATTTTCATTGATTGGCTTCTGATTTGAGCCACATGGCTTCCCAAGGGCGGAATCAATCGGCGGTGGCAGAATTCCCACAAAATGCATCTGCGCTTTGCGGCTTTTAGGCTCAACAGGGAAAGAACTGTGTTTTAATCTTGAAGTATCGATCTGGATCAAAAAAGCCTTTTCTACATGTTAAAAAGACTTTTTGACCTAATAGCAGTGGGTTGAGGAATGTGCTGCTCTCTGTTCTGTGGACCCTGAACTGAGAATGGGGAAGGGGGCCACCAGTGATCAGAGCTGTCACACCCAGCTGCAAACAAGCAATGCATCATTGGTAATAGACCCTGAAGGGTGGCGATGGTGGTGGGAGGAGGGGGGTTAGATTGTTTAAAATGGCAAACCTTTGGAAATTTGGAAACTACATCAGTCAAGATTGCTATCATGATGCTCAGATAACAATTTATGAAATAATATAAATATGAAAGCAACTGTTCTAATCAATAGGCCACATTTCTAATAGACACGTAAAGGATTGTTATACATTTTTCAAGAGGCTAAACATGCAAGGTGGGCTGCTCTGCAATCGACTACCTAAAGTCAAACATGCTGATCAGGGAACGCGCTTCGAGGCAACATATGCACGAGCTCTGAAAAACAAACCAAATGCTATAATTTGTGGTATCAGGCATTTAGATGTAATCTCATTCTCTTTTTCCCTCATCTTCCTTGCTCATTCTTATATCCGTCCTCATTTTCTCATCTGCTGATCTCTCCCAGTCATTTTGAAGGTTATTTTACTTTTAATAAGTGGAGTTTGAAGCTTAAGTTATTGGCAGAAAAATGTAAATGAGGCTTGGTTAAAGTGAGCTCTTTCTCTTTTCTAGGTGCTAAAGCAGTCAGTCTGCTTTGTTTTATATATCACTCTCGTTTGATTAATCAGAATTCTGTTATATTATATAAACATATAGGTTTTATAACTATGTGTTTATGGCTCTGCAAACAAGTACAGATAATTCCACATGGGAGCCTGATGCAATAAAGTAATTAACACCCTACCAAGCGCTTCATACAATGCTGGACAACTTGAGTTGACCTAAAGTTTGGATCAAGATTACCAAATGAAAATGACCGAAGTACTGTGAATTAATTATTAGGGCATGAGTGTCAAGAGCAAAGACTGCTGAACTGGCTCGTGTATCATTTGGAAGAATGATGAAAGCGACACTTGCAGTTAGACCTACAGGAAAGAGATCAATGCATAGCACTGGCATTTGTGATTAAAGGCACACACGAGGTGAGAGTGATGCGTAAGTGTTCAGCAGAGTTCCAGAGAAATGGAGAATTGATACAATATGCATAGAACTGTTCTGACAGTTTGTAGTGGCCCAGCACCTAAGACACTTTTATTTGTCATCCATCTGTAACACTTCTATTAACTGTAAGTTTAATTAGGAATGGGGATATTTCTACCCAACTAGAAATAAAGGACTATTTAGGTTAATGTCTAGGTAGATATAGAGGTACAGTATTTTTTCAGGGTGTCTTCCTTGCTTTACCCCTGCCTGAGACCATAATAACAATGAGCCGCAATCTACAGCCATATCATAAAGATACTGGGGTGATTTCAGTCTGAGCACTGGTGTTTTTCCATCTGCAGATATGCTCTTCAGGAAATATGATAGTCACAGTTCATTTCCCACACAGCAACACGACCTAAAAACTGTAGCAAACATCCTACGCTGTTCTATTACCTTCACAAATAGTAATTCACCTCTTTCTGAGCCCAAAGTCTAACAATGTGGGAGAAATAAACAGACAAGCAAACATGCAGATGAAGCAAAAAAAGAGAAAATGTACAAAATATAAAAACCTCAACTACAACATATATGTTGAACAATTTTGATCCCCATCAGTCAAATCCAAGGTCCCTAAAAAGAAAGAAAATAAATGGTGTCATGTCAATCAAAGGTTAAAATAAATGCCCTTCTTTTTCTGAATTGTATTTTGTGGCCCTGAAGGGGCAGGAAGGGATTTGCACCTGAGTGTGAGGAGACCTGTCAGTGTTGTGTGCCAAAGAAGACATCAGAGGTTCAACACAGAGGTGAATTATTCAAAGCCTTCTGGAGCTGTCCAGGCCCGTTTGAGGATTTCAGCCATTGGATGGGAACCAACTGGCCCAGACAAATATTCCTTCTGGTGCAGAGGTGACTTTTTCCTTTTTGGACATGTAACTGGGCATGTTGGACCACGATCTGATCTGTGTAGATTATGCTAAGAGTCATCATTCAGTCATTAATCCGTAACTAAAGTCAATCAGTTTATCTGTGACTCGTGAAGTACAGTGTTCCTGGAATGTTCTTATAGCATGTACATTTTGTTTTAACCCCACAAATGGCCAGAAAATGACAACCACAAGGACAGAGAGGGAGACACTGAGACAGGGACAAAGACTTCCACAGGGGCAGTCATAGGAGATGTAACAGGACAAGAAACAATCTTAAAAATCTTAGATGGAATGGGCATTAATAATGTGCGAGGTCGAGGCGATGGTGTAGGTTGGGCTGGAATCACATCTTGGGCCGCAGCTGAGGTGGTAACCTAGTCCTGAGTAGTCGTTCTTACATACTCAGGGGGAAAGGGAGCTGGAGCTGAAGGAACTAAGGCTGATGATGGGGCACCAGAGGTCTGGGAGGCTAATGATGGGGGACCAGAGATCTTGGAGGCTGATGATGGGGCACCAGAGGTCTGGGAGGCTGATGATGGGGGAACAGAGGATGTGGATGATGATGGTGGGGATCCAGTAGACTGAGTGGCTGATGATGGGGCACCAGAGATCTGGGAGGCTGATGATGGGGCACCAGAGGACTGAGAGGCTGATGATAGGGGACCAGAGGACTGAGAGGCTGATGATGTGGAACCAGAGGACTGAGAGGCTGATGATGTGGAACCAGAGGACTGAAGGCTGATGATGGGGAACCAGAGGACTGAGAGGCTGATGATGGGGAACCAGAGGACTAAAAGGCTGATGATGTGGAACCAGAGGACTGAGAGGCTGATGATGTGGAACCAGAGGACTGAAAGGCTGATGATGGGGAACCAGAGGACTGAGAGGCTGATGATGGGGGACCAGAGGACTGAGAGGCTGATGATGGGGGACCAGGGAGGGGGGACCAGGAGACAGCTAATGACGGTTGATTAGGAAACAGCTGCTTGGTGGCACCGATAGTGACAGAGTGCCCTTCAGAGTAGCAGAGGGAGCTGGCAATGCTGAGGCATTCTCTGGAGCATTAGTCAGCACCTGTGGCATCTAGGGGTTCTCTGGGTTGCTCCTCCTCCATTTCTTTTGGGCTGCCTCCTGGCCTAAGCCTACTTCCCTTAGCCCACACCTCAACATTTTCCTCTGGGGTGAGGGCTTCTGTATTCCCTGAGGATGGCCTCAAGGGTGTAAACCTTTTCAGTCCCCTTTTCAGTTTCAACCCTGTTCCCCCCTCATCCGTCCAGAAACATCCAACAATTTTGCCATCAGTTCAGCCTCCTCACCTTGGCAGAGTTAGGCAAACAGAATATAATTACAAGATCCACAAACGTTTAATATAAAAAACAAGAAACAAAAACGCAAATATAAACGAGGGAAAAACATGAGAAATTACAAAATAAAAATTACCGTTGCTCTGTGGTTATGCTGCTGTGCTGATCTGTACAAAACAAAACCCCTCTAAATATCCCCAACTTATAATAATCCTTAGAATGCAATAAGCCTAGGATCTTCTCATATAATTTTCCTGAAGATGAAAGCAGTGTGCTCAGTTTAATTTACATTTACAGCATTTGGCAGATGTTCTTTTCCAGAGTGAAAAGAAGTGCTTTTCCTAAAGAAAATGCACAGAGAATTTTTTTGTTAGTTCGTTTAGTTTATGATAAGATAAAAGATGTGTGTTCATAAGTGTTCATAAAGACAGTGAATGTCTCATCAGTTCTGATGGCCAGGGGAGCTTTGTTCCAGCACTTCAATGCCAAAGCCTAAAAAGTATTGATGCATGTCTTTGACATTTCAGAAGACGTGTGTCAAGCCCTGGCTGAGCTTGATTTTCTAAGAGAGCGATCTGTGACCCGTAGTCTGATCAGTGCTGACAGGTAAAACAGAGCTGGTCCATTTTTGGCTTTGTAAGTGAGCATTAGAGTTTTCAATCTAATGTAAGCTGCCACAGGAAGCCAGTGAAGGGTTTACAGTTGTGGAGTGGTGTAGGAGAATTTTGATGTATTGAAGACCAGATGTGCTCCTGCATTCTGGATCATCTGTAGAGGTCTTGGAGGCTTCAGAGAAAGGCCAGACGTTTGTTACAATAGTGCAGTCTAGAGATGACAAGTGACTGAACAAGCATTAATTTGTTGACATGTCTTTTTGTCATTGTTTATTATTATTACTGGGTGAAATATGCAATTTATAATGTGCAAGTTGTAATGTGCAACTCTTCTGGTGCATTTTTACTGATTTTGTCAGTGCCTGTCACTCTATTGCGTGCCTGTTATATATGTTAGATTTTGTCCTAATAAAGGGTTATCTTATCTTATCTCATCTTATCTTATCTTATTGTCACGGTTTGGGCAGCGGCCGTTAGGGGTTGCTGCTTTTCTTTTTGTCTTTCTTTTCTGTTCTCGTTTGTTAGGGCTTTTATTTTGATATTTCTGTATGTATCACGTGTCTCCTTTGTTTTCAGCTGTCTTGTGTTTCCCCATTGATTTAGTTCAGTATATAAGTCTGTCTCTGTTAGTTCATCCTCATGTGTCCATCGCCTTATTTTCCCCGTTCCTGTCTCGTTCCAGTGCCTAGTTTTTCTGATGTCTAGCGTTATGGCCACTGTGCCTGTTTCTGTTTGTTTTTCAGTTTTCTGTTTTCGCTTTGAATAAATAGAGCACCAGCATGGAAGCCTGCCTGCCTTGTCCCTGTTTGTCCCAAGGTAAATCACGGCAGGGGACTCAACCCTCCTGTCGTGACAATTACCATCCATTCATTAAACTTAACTACAGCCCTAGCATAAATACAACAAAAGAGCATCAGTAAACTGTGCAACACTAGTTTCTTACTAAATCAACAAATGCAATGTGTTGCATTTGTTGATTTTCGAGCACAGAATTTTTATTATAAACTCGTCCTCTGTCTTACCTACATCCATACAACTACTAGAATGAGCTCTGGCACTTCTTAAACCCAGATACAACTTCAGCCAATCACAAGTTAGCAAAGCCAATGCTGAAACAATACTGTTTGTGTTCCAAATACCAACAGCTTTATTTGAATTATTTTGTTAAAAATGATTGCTGGGGCGATTCAGTAGTCACTGGATATTGATAGGGACTACACCCATGATTTTCGTCATAACTACAAGAAAAGGTTTTCTTGTTTTTGCCTTTCAACACTGATTAAAAAAATAAACTACCTAACTACAGCATGGAATACAAAAGAGGTGTGATTTAGTAAATTAAGCTTTTTTCATTCCCAGAAACTTCATTTATTATTAGCACCAAACACAAAGTTCCAGCCTTTAGCCACACTACCTTGAAAGTAACACATGCACACTGGAAGGCAGTTTACTATCATGAAAGCTTTCAGTGTAATTAAACATGCATCAGCCAGCTAAGCCACCATATCTCTGAACTTGGAGTGACAAATTCCAAAAATATAACAGTGCAGTGAGCGCTGTGACAAGTATAGCTTCTTTCTAAATCTATTTCCATTCAAAAAGACCTTTTTTCTGTTACAAAACTTTCCCCCCCAAACAATATTTCTCTCAACTGTTAATAATAAATCGTCACAACAAGCAGAATGTGAATCTGGTGGTTTGAGTTTGATTGAGAAAAATAAATACAAAAAAAGAAAGCAAGTTGACCATTTACTGAGACACATTACGCTGCTATACTGTGTATACTGGTTTTATTGTCTCTACACTGTTTATATCGTCTATTCTGTATTCTAATGAAGAAAGCTCCTTTAAGAATGTATACTCAAGCTGCTTGTTGAATGAAGTAAAATACATCTTCTGCAGTCCTCTATACTATTTAAATTACAGCAGGACTGCAATAAAACAAATTGATGATGCTTAATCCATTGGCCCAGTAAACTGCCCTTTCAACAGTGCATCTTCCATTTGGCGGTGGCCCAGATCTAAATCATTTTTACAGCTCTGTCTACGACTTTTGGTGATTAGAGCTTGTTCAAAAACCTGCAATCCGTTTAATAAGGCGTTTAGTAAATATATGATGACAGTAAAAGAGTATGCAGACGCATCACAGAGTAGTACGACCACCATATATATGGCATATGCTCCATGTATGGACACAAAGCTGCTAAAAGTGGCCATTTTTTAAATACAGAAGCATTCAGGACAGCCAGGTATGACAGAGATCATTTAAATATATTTGCTTTAAAGGCACAGTAATATTAAAGTACTGTTTAAGGGTTTTTTTTCCATTCTAAAGTGGTTGGAAAACACTTATGGAAAGAATGAATCATGACTGTTTTTTGGAACATAAACACAAAATAAATAATAAAATGTAAAAAAAAAACCTTGAAAGTCAACAACATTTCTACCCATGAGTTGGCACTGAACATTTATATGTAGGGAAAAAGTACGCATGTGTGTGATTTGCTTCGCTCCTATTGGATAAAAAGCCTGGCACATGTTACACGAACCCTGACTAATCAGCAAATTCGTAGCTTATGACAAATATTTCCATAAATACATGAGAACCGGTAGTCCGTGCCAATGACAGCAGCAGCTATTGGCTCTGCCTTCAAAAAAAGTCAGGAAATCTGATGGGCTTTTTTTGATATGCAAACAACGAGCTTTGCCTGGGTGGGTGGGAGGCGAGACGTGTTTTTTTTTTTAAGCT
Source organism: Brachypetersius altus (assembly GCA_037974465.1). Lineage (NCBI taxonomy): Eukaryota > Metazoa > Chordata > Actinopteri > Characiformes > Alestidae > Brachypetersius > Brachypetersius altus. The sequence continues at coordinate 11,816 of JBBPDB010116566.1, forward strand.
TTACAATCTCCTTGGAAACAGGGTTCTTATAAGAATGACACTATTTGGCGTATTTAGGTATGCAAACATTTAGGCTGGTGACACCAGCGCATTGTCAAACGAGACAAATCCTTCATCAAACACCAGGAACCGGGTCTGCACTATTAGCATCAGCCAGCACTAATGCTTAGCTGAGAGATGCCCTTGATGTCACTTCTCTGAACACGCTACCCGGCGGAGTCCCAAAAACACAGTCGCATAGCAGCAAATGTACTGTACACGTGCACGACGCTGCAGCAGGATCTTAGTAAACGCGCAGTGTTTTCCACCGAAAAACCAAGCAAGACATTCTTTTAGACGCAGCATTACGAGGAGATTAATGAGGGAGGGTGGGCTGCACACGCTGAGAGAATGCTGAACGCTGAAGACTTGCAAGAGAGAGGTGCTGGAAGGGTATGCGGTGTGGGCGGTGGGGAACAGCGTGACAGTACTGAAATATAGAAGCCAGGGTTATGTAAAAGAATGCATAGAAGAAAATGGAGAAGGGCTCATGTACAAACATGGCACGATGGGTGAGATCAAGAGAGAAAGGCTGGTTAGCCTATTAACTGTCTGAGCACACAACTGAACACGATATCTGTTGCTGCAGTCGTTGACATGACACCAGAGCACAAGCTTGTCAAGCAGCACAAATGAATCGAACGTTAAAACAGGCACAGCCTACATGCAGTTTTCCTATAGAGCCTTTTACAGCGGCTGTATCAAAGCAGCTTTACAGAGATTGAGGTAGGTAGACCTTATGGGCTATAGGAGGGGGCAATGACGAGAAGAAATGAGGAAGAACCTTTCAGAGGAACTATCCTCCACCAGCAGAACTGAGACAAATGAGAGGTTATAATAATGACAAGTGCTTAGTGGGAGAAAAAGCTCCCTAAACATTGCACATTTGGATGCAGCACTAAAGACAGAAGCCTGTCTATGTAGGCTGGTGCAGCAACAAATCAAGGATCTAAAGCAGATTCAGATCCTCTCTGGACAAGGTGTTTGGTAGTTATTGTCCCTAAGTGGCTTTCTTAGAAACCCCACAATGAGCAAGTCTAGGGTGGCAGTGGCAAGCAGGCAGAGCAGACTTTAAAAAGAAACTGATCTGTTATATATTATGAGAAAAAAGACTGTTTGGAGAGCCATTTAGGCAGAATCTACACACAGACTGTGGAATCTGAGAACATGGTGGGTAAGGACAGGTAGTTAGTAAAAGGTGGGTGAACTGTGTTCATAGACAGGTTTACAGTTTCTAAAGGACCTGAAACTAAATACAGATGCTACTTTCCCAAGGAGGAAGTGATGATGGGCTACTGATGAAGAAATCATGGCCAGGTGAGATGGTGTGGGGGAGTTCAGAAGAGGGGTGCACGGGGTAGTGGAGGAGCACTTGAGCCCCTTACAATGGTTGGATGGCATGGAAAAAGCCAAGGCTTTTCTTGTGCTGCGTACCTTGCGCCTTCGCTCAGCCCTCTCTCGAGAACGCCTCCTCCTCTCGCGTGCTTTCTCCAGCGCCTTCAGGTCGGGCAGCTGCTGCTGCTCCATCTCCACACGCGCCTTTTTGATGTGAGCCGCCGCGTGCGCCATGGCGATAGTTTAAACCCCGGTCACAATTAAAAGTGAAAACACGTGAGTTTCCTTTTGCCGCAAAATAGCAGGTGAGGAGCACCTGCTCCAGCAGAGCCACCGGAATAGAGAGGGAGGGAGAGAGAGACAGAGGGAGAGGTAGAGAGAGAGACACTGTGGTCCTCCCACAGCAGCTCTCTCTGAATAGCCAGCCTCTCCTCACTGAGTCTAACAGCATCTAAGGTAGGTGATGGAGAGCATTTGCGTGTGTGTGGAAGAGAGAGAGTGAGAGAGAGAGGGAGGGAGGGAGGGAGGGAGAGAGAGAGAGAGAGAAAGAGGGTGAGGGAGGGGTATGGGACAAAGGTAAAGCTGAGGGAGAGAGTGAGAGACAGAAAGAGAGCAAAAAAAAGAGAGAGAGAATCATACACACACAAACACATATCTCTGTCTGTGTGTGTGTGAACATATATATATATATGTGTGTGTGTGTGTGTGTGTGTGTGTGTGTGTGTGTGTGTGTGTGTGTGTGAATACAGAGAGTGGGGAAAAGAAAAAGGAAGCCACTAGCCACCGCTTTAACACCCAGTTGTGTCATTACCAATCATCAGAAACAACACATGACTGTTCAACCAATCACGTTTCACTGGTGGTCTTAATAGGGGAACACACGGACGTCAGCATCCGAAACTATACCCACTCACTGTGCACTAAGAGAGACAAACGGGTGCAGCCATGCGCACAGAACACACAGGGGGAGATAAAAGATTAAAGGCAGCTCCCGAGCTGCCCCTCCCACCTCTTCTTATCCACCACCACCCCTCCATCTCCCCTCTCTCACCCATCACTGACTGAGAATGGTGCGGTCTGCTTCCATGAGAGGATGAAAAAAATGCTTGTGATTTCACAGCTTGCGCGCAACACAGTACGTGACACAGTCCCCTCCTGCTGTCCTGCCTCTTCATCCTCTTTTTCTTCTGTACTGACTCTTTGTTTACTAGCTGCTGTCTGTAATACAGTCATCAAAATGCACAACATGCAAAAGACTTTCCCTCCCTTCACGAGGGCTTAACTGCAGGTTATTATAATATGTACCCTGTCTTACATGTATTTTGATTATAATTGGTTTAAATTAATCTGTGGCAAATTTGATAATGGCACATTAAAGCTGTATTTCTGTGTTCCAATGTGATGGCTTTCAGTTCAGACTGTTTATCTGTCAAATAGCGTGTGTGTGTGTGTGTGTGTCCTCTCATCAATGAAGAACATATTGTCCTTCTTTCTGCCAAAAGGGCCCAGCTGCACCTGCTCCCAAGCAGCATCAGAATGCACATCAAAGCAGCATGTGTTTGTGTGGGTGCCTGTGTGTGTGTGTGTGTGTGTGTGTGTGTGTGTGTGTGTTTCATGAACACGACACTGCACCTAGAATGTAATTATGTTATTCAAAATTTTTTCAAAGAAATCTGTTTAAAGGCCACAAAATCCTACATTTTTCTTGTGTCATTTTTTATATAAGACCCACATTACTGTCATATGATACTGTACTATGTTACTGTGACTTTACACCTCTGTTCTGCTTGGCTGTCCAGTAATCTGGCTCATACAAATAGCAGTAATGGATGAAACACTATTTATAACTTCACTATGAAAGGGCGGGGCTAAACTGCTCTAGACTAAAAAGGCAGCTATATGTAAATGAGCTGTTTTACATGACATCTCAAATACAAAATTTAAAAGGAACTGATTTTGATGTTTATTTCCATATGTACTCAGCAAGGACTGCAGAGCAACTATTATGTGTACTATTATGTGTACAATGAATAGGAGTGGGTTTGTTTATAATGCAATATATATCCTACCATCTTAACAACGCATCCCATTAAATGCTCAAAAAGCAATTCCAGCAAAGCTCCATTCACCCTCTTCGAAGAAAATTGCATTACCCAGAACCCCAGTGTGGCACACCTTACTAATCCTTTCTCCAAGTGCAGAGCCAAAATAAAAATCTACTTATAGCATGTTGTATGCCACACCCAATATTTGTTTACCAGAAGACACACTCAGACTAAATCAAAACTAACTGCTGTTTCTTCACTGACAGGTTTGGTGCACAATGACAAGGAATCCACACGATGAAAGATGTAGATTTAGAAACAGAGAGGAAAGAAAACAAAAACATCAGAAGAGAGACAAGTCTATCTTTAGCCTGTCACACATCAGTTTATTTAGTTATGGCGCCATCTGCTGGCTGTCTGCCTCAATCACATGAAATACCAGCACAAACACTGTTAAGCCTGAACAGACTTGCAGTACATAGAATACATTAGACATGACTTTAATTTACAAATTAATTATAAATGTGACTATTACTGGCAGAAGTTTTATTTAAAATGTGAATTATAATTCAAACTTCATGCTCTCATTCCTATTAATCCATTAATGTCCAACAACAAAATGTATTATAAGGAAACATTCCACAGAGATGATACCGACTGGTGTAAAGTTTGAATAGTCATATCCTCATTTAGAAACAACTTTGGAATTTCTACAGTTTTAAAAATCAACTTTATCAAGTTGAAAATCAAGTTTATGACACAGTAAGAGAAAAATCTCATGTTTCAGTTTAAACAGGTTTGAAGGTGAGCTCGCTTAACACATGGACCAAAAGAAATGTATATTTTAGCTATTAGTGAGATGTTATTAGATATGAATGGGAAAACTTTCGCGCCGTCATACACAGAAAATGACATTCTACTGTCAAGGAATGTCTGACTTTCCCAGATCTAACACAGCCGAACACAAAAAACACACTGCAATCAATCTACAACTACACACATTTGCTAGCATGATCCACAAAATGAAAAGAACTAATGAAAAAGGTAACAGAAATCAAAGCTGCAAGTGCTGCAATACTTACAATAAATCTAACATTGAATCAGCGGATATTCATGGTTATCTGACTTTTTAAGTATTCAAAATTGGTCAAAAATCAGTATCAGTCTATATCAAATACACAGGAATGCATTCAGACCTAAGGCCTTGCTCACCCATACACACACACACACACACAAGGTAAGGTGTGTATGGTCACAGATATAACATATGGGTGAATTTTCGTTCCTTTCTATTTATTTTTACATCAGCTCACTAATCTCAAAATCCTGTGTGTGTGTGTGTGTGTGTGTGTGTGTGTGTGTGAGAGAGAGAGAGAGAGAGAGAGAGAGAGAGAGAGAGCAGATGGCTTTCCTTTTTCCCTCAGCTGGCATGTATTGAAATCATGGCAGCAACAGTGCCTGATCTAGTGAGCCAAGGAAAAAAAAGATGGCAGGGAAGACGATGGCAAAGAAATGGATTCTAATATCTATGAGCATGCACAAATACAGGGCAACACACATTTGAACACACACTCACTCACTTACTCACTCACACACACACACACAGCCATCATTCTGGTACCCTGCAGTGTGATCAGCATTAAGGGATTTATTTCAGCTTTCTTTGAGGTGCTTGTTCCCCCAATCCCCTTCTGTCACAGTCATACACTCACACACATACAGGGTGGTGTAACTAAGACCTTATAGGCCTCGGGGCAAACAGATGAATACCCAATCCCCCTTAAGAAAATTGCTTGTCTCAACCAAACTATCACTAGTTCATCGATATGTAGCGTTCAGTGTAATGCAGGCTAATGGTTGAAGTAGAGTAACTGATACGAATACACTAGCAGGGTAACTGATACGAATACACTCCCTCTCTTTCAAAATAACGTTCAAATGTTGGCATCTACATGGTTTTACTTGCTGTCAACAAATGACTAGTGGCTGAATGTTTTGGATTCCTATGGACCAACTAACAACAGAACCAGCAAGAACTGGCCATACATTTACACAACCTATCTGTGACTCTGTGTCAAATTTGCTGTGACGTATTTAATGTAGTGAAATGACCCCTATATTCATTCTCTATTTAGGCCAACCGCACAATGTCCAGCTGCGCCTCCAGGCAATCAGCAATGAGCAGATAGGGCGGGTAGGTCCGGTTCTAAAATCTGCTTTCAATGACATGAAGCCAATAAAAAATGATGAATAATCAAAAATTAGCTTTTAAAATGTGTTTACACAGATGCATTGTTACTGTTACTGATATAATTCTGAGCTAATTTAATGTACAGTTCCAGTTTATAGTGCTGTATAAAGCATGCTTCTTCTGTTAGCTTGCTATAGGCATTAAGTAATGGAAGCACCAACATTTAAAAAATTAGGTACAGCCAGTAAATGACTTGATAGTTTGTTGTTTCAGTGATGTAGCAGGAAAGGGACTCCTAACATGGGCTGAGTTCATTCATAGGTGGACGTAATAATACAATGGGATAAGATCCTGGCCAAGAACCCATAAAGCAGCTTTGGCCATGAAGAAGCTAGTCTGTCAAAAAGAATCAAATGTGATTTACCATTTTTTTAGAGTCAAAGCAGTTTGAATGCAGAAGAGCTGACACATGTGGGTGCATCTTCCTAAGAGTAGAGGAGGCAACAGTGTGTGTGTCTGTGTCTCTGAGTGAGGAAAGGGCGACAAGGGTGACTCATGGATTACTCCGGTGATGCCATCTGTCTGGCCTCTGTCTCTCTCTCTCTCTCACACACACACACACACACACACACACACACACACACAAAGAAGTAGCACCATCCACACTACCTGGCACAAAGCCCCACAGGAAACACAGCCCATAAAGATTAAACTACTAAACTTGTCTCTATTGGAAAGGACTGTGACTAATAGCCTTCATCTTCCTATCATCTTCTGTATTGTAACATCCATAGCAATATATAGAAGCTACTTCTGAAATCTGATTGGTTGCTGTTGCAAAGTACTTAGTATACTGTATACACACAATGCTTTGCACATCTGTATTAATGCTATTTAACGGTCAGAAACCTCTGTAGACCCAATGATCTCGCGACTGTTGAGCTTTCACACACAACTCAGACGTCTAACTACAGCTGGGCAATAAAGTGATGGTGATCACTCGGCAGCCAATCAGCAGCAAGGAGAAATAAATAGCGTTCTCGGATTGATATTCTTTCAAACCTTCCGTCTCTGAGTACCTATACCCTCGTCCTCGTGGTGGTTTTTAAAAAATTAGCAATGGACTGAAACCGCATAGAAGGTTACTGCATATATAGTGCATATATATATATATATATATATATATACATATATATATATATGCCGAGACAGGTTTAAAAAATCACGGTTAGGATCAGATCATGGTTTTAAGTCATGGATCGGATCAGTTTTTGG
>JBBPDB010116589.1:0-18698 GCA_037974465.1 Brachypetersius altus
ACGGCCTTATGGGCGGGCCTTGGCCAAAGAAAGTGGCTATGAATTCCAGACCTTCAGCCGTCAGTCTGAAGGTCTGGATACACGAGACTAGTTATTATATAACATCAGGACATGGGGTCATACTTTTGTACTGCCTTTTTGTAATAAGAATTTTCCGAGGACGTTCTTAAAACTAACCCTCACCTTAACCTCCAGAACAGGATCCTTTTTTAAAGAAATGGAAAAATACTGTCCTGTTACTGTTTAGTCTTGGTTTTCCTACAAAGTCAGATCATTTTGGTCCAGAAAATGTCAAAAACAAAATACAGCCCCCAGGCCTCTCTATGAGCTCCAGTAGTGTGGCAGACCCATACTCTACCTGCAGTGTCATGTTTCAAGGTGAGGAAGGCCATGTGGCTGAGGCCTCACAAAGAGGGCTTTAATGCAGCCAGGCAGAGCAGACCATCACCTGCCAGCCCAGCTTCCCCACGTGCTGCTTCCAGCACATATCTCCTTTTAACTTTGGTCCAAGACCAGTTGACACTACTACAAACCTCTTTCATTGCAAAATCAGTTTTGGCTTCTACCTGATGGAACATGTGTGGAATATGAAAAAAGTGTGAAGTGATAAATACCTTACTAACCCAATATAACGCATTCAAACTCTTCTCAGAAGTTCTCATTGACTATATCAGAGGTCATACGCACAACATGGTATGTGTTCAAGTGTTTAAGCTGCTTTGATTTTCTGAGTCAATGGGAGTAATGAAAGTAAATAAAGTAAATAAAATGTGCAGTGTTGTCTTTTTATTATGTCAGTTTTGTCGTATGTGAATGAGAGTCCTGTACACCAAGTATCAGTGCTTACTAGGGGTTATGCAACTAACCATTAGTAGTTGCCCTGTTTCAGTTAGATAATTTCACAGACCTGCACGCTAAAATCACCACACGTTTCAGAATCTTCCCTTTCACAGCCAACAGTTAAAACTAACAGCTAATGCTAAAAAGAAACTAGGCCTTAGGTAGAAGGTAGTAGCCTATAAGCTAGGGGAAAAATGAAAATGAGCTAAGGATCTGGTGAACGTAAAAAGCAAAAATAAATCCTGACAAAAGCAAGATAATAGCTTAGCTAAGGCTAAAATACCTGTGAAGCAAGATCACACTGGCACGGCACGCACAGAGAGTGACAAAGAAAGATAAAATGGTCACTTGCTGTCTAAGATAAGAAAAGAAAACCACGGGAAAGCCTTGTAGAGATTAATATGGCCCGTTTGTAGTTAATTAAACAATGTTTTGATGTTTAAACTGGTTGTCCCTGAAGTTTTTCTGTATTTTGGAACTGTATTGTGTATTTTAGAACAGTGAACTGCTGGCCACAGGTTGCATAGGCCATTCGTCTATGCAACCCTTAGCACCTACCATTGCTTTTAATTAGACATGCTCCCAATTCAGAAAGTTGAGGCTCATGGAACAACAAGAGATCCATTAATAATAACATTCTCATGGCAATGATATGCGTTCATCTCACACATGCAGTATTTCCAAGATGACTGGAAGGCGGCATGAGATATGTCTGCACAGTCGTGACTGCAATTCCCCTACAGCTTAAAGTGGTGTCAGATTTGATTTCAGATAATGAGCTTGTCATTGCAGAAAAAAAGACACAACACTTCACTTGGACCTGAGACTCGACACAAATCTGTTCAAAAGCTTTACCCTCAGTTTACACCAAACCAAAGCTGGATACTTTCATGTATATTGTGTGCCAACACAAGCAAGATTAACCTCATGAGAAAGAAAACACAGGTTTAGGTCCCCCGGGATCTTCTTTTGTAGACAAAAGTGCCAGAAAAGGAATCTTTGGAGCACAGCCATCATACAACTGGTTTTGGTTCCCTAAAGCAGTGGTTCTCAACAATAGATCCAAAGACTTTCTGCTCTACACATTTAAGTGTCTTTCCATCTTCAACACACGGATCCAACTAATTAGATAATTGACTTATTAACCTCCTGAGTTGAAGTATAGCAAGAGAAATCTTCCTCTGCATTTTAACCCACAGCCTTCCGTTTGCAGGAGCGAGTCCCCAACCACTAAGATTTTGTTCACAATGCAGGGCCAATCAGATTTGAACTTGAAAGTACAGATTTTTAAGTTAGGGGTGATCCGATTTGTGTGTGTACGGCTGTTGGTTCTGCTTGCATTTGCACATCAGTTCCCATAGTAATAATGCACGTGAGTGCACTGACTGGGGAGGGGTAGGCAAAACTTAGCAAACATTTGCGTTTGTGAGCTTAGGTCTTGATGTGCACCATTCCAAAAGTAGCAGAACAAGTGCTATTTTTGTACCTCGCAATAGAATGTAAACATACATTCCCTAATGGCCTATTAAAATCTTTAACTCCTCATGTTTAAATAATACTGTGCAGTGCAGGACTTTTTTGTTGTAAATACTGTTGTCAACAACCACGAACCCAGAATGAAACAAAAAAGTGGCTTGAATTCAATAGTTCAATTTCATGCAGGAAATCAGATTTCAAAAAGAAGATCCAAAAGCCCAGGGTTAACTGCCCTAATTACCCTTTCAGTAAATGGCTCACTCTTTGAATACATGTTTTTGTAAATGAGAAATGTGAGTGTGTTAAATCTTTTAAGAACCTCCACATAATGTGAAGCTCTATACGAGTAAAAGCACAACTACATATCTAACACAAGAACCATTTAGCAAACCTTTATAGTGAAGAGCACAGTTCAACCTTTTCAGGTATTTTTGTAGCTCTTCACCACATCCGTTCTCCACTTACACATACACCTCCCTCTCTCTCTCTCTCTCTCTCTCTCTCTCTCTCTCTCTCTTTCTCTCATTTTTTCTTTCTTTCTCTCTGTCAGACACTAATCTATGCTTAAACTGATCTTAAATGGATGAAAGGACTCATATTTCAGCTGAACCATGTCTCCCAGAATGCCGTTAAACCTATTAATTACGTTTTAAAGCCTTTCAGTGGGGCTCCAGCTCCCTGCTCCCCTCCCATCCTCTCATCTGTTTTAATATACACTCGGCCCTTTGTAGACTGTAGAGCACCGTTCCAAAACAAGCACTGTACACATGCCTAATGGGCCTGCCATGCCATGCTATAGCCACATCCTAATCCAAGCTAAGGCGTTTAGAAGCAGCTCTCACATGTGTTTAAATCGTTTTAAATATGAGGAAGCCACATTCTCCCAAGATCTAACAAAACTCGAGGGTTAATTGCTCGCAAGTAATGAAGTGGAAAAAAGCCACACGCTTATTAAAATGTCTAAAAGCTGCTTCTTCTAAAAGCCCTGCTTGATGCCAGTGTCCTTCAGAAACAATGGAGAGGTAGAGAATTTTAGAGAGAGTCCTTCAGGTGACTTTGCATGACTGCGTTCCATTTGAGAGGGGTTTCCAGTTTCACCTGCCCTGCCTGCCTTTACACCCATGACCGCCGGGGGGATGGACAAGCTATAACAGCAGTAGTGACTGGACACTGTTCACAAGGGCAAAAGACAACCAAACATATGACCCAAACTGTTCTACTGAACTATCATGCACAATAATGACTTTCTCAAGATGAATCTAATTGGTAACTAACTCCATTTAACTAATTATCTTGTTTATCTACTGTAATTCTCTATAATTTTGTTATGCAAACATTTAAATTGCCAATTATGAGTAAAGAAATCCTCAGAGACCAGAGCACACCATCCTACCATTCTCCAACACAACACACCAAATGTAGGGAGCACTACTGTTCTCTGGGTGTCTAGAATTATTCCCCAGTTCAGAGTGTTCTGGGATATTGCACAGTTCACACTGTTCTGGCATGTTGTTCTGTGCTTTAGAAGAGTCACCTCCATTCTCGTGCTCCACAATGTTCTCTCTCCATTCAAACAGTTCTGGAATGATCTCCCCATTTACACTATGCCACAATGTTCCCACAATACTGTTTCTCAATGTTTGCTTCAATTCAAATTCTCCATTCTCACAGTTCAAAAATGTTTTCCTCTTTATTGTGTTCTTCGGTATTATACCTTATTCAAACTGTTCTGCTGTGTTCTCACGAGTACTACTGTTCTGGAATGTTCTCCTCCACCCATACTGGTTGATTTGGCCTGTCAGTTCATATTCTGGAAAGGCTACAAGCCGTAGATTCTTTGCATTTGTTGTGCGAACTTGGGTCAGTGTACCATGGCCATAGCCTCAAATCAGAAGATATATTTCTATCTATGTCTTAATCAACTTGGGGTTTAGATTTACGTTAAAAATCAATTTTGTCTATAATTATGTCCTGTATAAAGACATTTCCAGTAGAAGCAGACATTAAATTACATTTGATGCAGTTTAGCTGGGTTAAACAGCGTCAGTGGTTGTGGTGTTGCTGCTACTACCCTCTGTGTATTAAGTGGAAGCCCAGAGGCTCAAGCAGAAATACTGACACTGCCTGGAGCAGCTGGAGGTACTGGCAAACTCTCTATAAATGTTCCCTCTCTCTCTCTCTCTCTCTCTCTCTCTCTCTTTCTTTCTTTCTTTTTTGTTTCTTTCTTTTCACCTCACTTGTTTACTACTCCAAGCCTTTAACTTCATTAGATGACAATGTCTGCTTTGGAAATCGGTGCTTTTAAACTTGCTGGACTCAGCACTTTGTGTAGACCAGCTTGACTACCCGTTTTGCATGTAAATGCAAACACCTTGGATGAGGGTACAGAGTCATTTTCAGCCAGTGCTGTCTTTATTCTCCTCAGTGTGTCTCCAGGCCCAGGGGCTCTGCTTTTGCTTCAGGACCCTGCTGTCTGTTGATGTGTTTGTACCACCGCTGGGTCTGCTCTGACACAGAGCCAGAATGAATGTAATAACACTCTGCCCAACCGCCATTAACGGCCACATGAGCACACTTTCCTCTTTGAGTTCCTCCTCCGCGCGCTGAGCATGGGGCCCAACTGCACAGCCTGTACTGCATTTCCTTTCTTGGCTACAGTGGAGAATGCATTTCCAGTTGCTGGATGCCTTGGCTGCTGTTGTTGATGTGCGTCATGTAACTGACTTCCTTGTAAGCTGTTATATTTCAAAAGTTGGCACAACCTTGTAAGACCATGCCAGTGTTATGCAGTCAGATGGACTAAAGTACTGAAGCACTATGCAAAAGTAACAAATTTGTTTTTCTTTAAAAAGAGTATTTTTTACCATAGTTAGAGGAACACAGATTTGTTAGTGTTACATTCCAACAGCTCAGATGCCTACAGTGCGTCTGCACTGTACTATGTTTCACAGCCTGCTTTGTCACTCTGAACAGTTTCGTAGCAGCTGTGCCTCTGTGTGTTACTTTCTCATAAACAGTGCTAAAATAGAGCGTAAAACAGCCCTACTTGAAGACAATTAAAGGTTTTACTGGCAACATGTCTGAAAAAATGCTGTGTGCTGAAACTACTGGCTCTGGAACAAAATGAAATGAAAATATGAACTCAACAGAGGCAGTTTCCATCACAGTAAAGTAACTTGCCAAAAATATGTAATCAGTTCTGATAATCAAATATCTGGATATCTGCAAAATGAGCTAGATCTAAACTCGCTGCTTCCATGAAAAACTGCCTACAGGCCACAGCTATTCATGCTAAAGTTATAAAACATGTTATAACCCAGGCTGATTTTGGAAAATTTGAGAAAATGGAAAAAAATACAAGAAAAATAAACACAATAATCCACTATAAAATCAATATGCCTTAATTATTTACGTACAATACTTGTGTCAAGTGATTGGCTTCAATTACTTTTGTGTCAATAAGTTGCTGAAGCATGGAGGCAGGATGTGGATGCAAGTGGTCAGAATTTATTTAAGAATACGCTAAAATAAGAACCAGGAAATATAACAAGACCAAAAAATATACACTGAAACACAGATGCTACTTTTATATGAGACAAGTCCAGAAACACCTGGGAACAGGAAGAGCAACAGACTACACACAGGAACACACTAATAGGAAGGAAGGGGAAGGAAAGAGACAACAACAAAAGCACAAGCGACAACAACAAAAGCACATGGTCACAAACACATGGGGACATAAAAAGACAAGAACCTCACGGGGCAGGTGTAACATCATTATTGATCTTATACTTATTCACAAATACACTGCACAGCTCTGTATACATTTATCTGACATGTTATTGATTGAAAATACTTAAACACTGCAATATTTTGAAGTGTACACAGAAGCAATTATTATTAAAATATTCGAATTTTATAATAAAATGATACTAACACTGTAAATATGAAAGCAATAATATATGTGGTCCATATTTTGCAACCTCAAAGCCAAAACATTCTGAGCCATATTTACCTCAAGGAGAGTGATTAAAAATGTGCATACATTCCTGTTTCCTACATGATAGTCAGTATTAGTATTCAATTAAAACTTCTATTAGAATACAGTAAGCCCTTTTCACTATTCAAAATACGTAACTTCCATAAACTCAGAGTCCGTGTTATGAACAACATATGACCTCTTGTGTTGCTGTCACCAAGTGGGTTTTATGTGAAAAATGATAGGCTGTTTTAAATGCCTCTGAAACTCTGACTATACATGAAGTGCTGCTGATAGTTCACATGTCACATACTGTACATATTATCTTGAAGCTTCTAAAGAAACTGTGTGTGTGTGTGTGTGTGTGTGTGTGTGTGTGGCCCAGTTATTAAACTGATACATATTTATGGTAGGTTGTATTTTATATGAATTATTACAGTTGCTGTAGTGTGAAACTTTATAACACCATATAACAGCATTATACACTCTGCAAACACTGTCACTGGCCCGGTTCCCTCAAGGATCTTCATTACCTTTCGTCATTGTACATGTAACTGTTCCATATTTCATTGCAATTCTTTGTTTTAAGGGACTTTTTAGGAATACAATTACATATGTGTGTATTTGTGTGTTTCTTCTGGGCTTGATGTTGCAGCAGAGAGAGTTGATTATTGCATTGATGTGGTGCAAGATTGACCGTGTTCTGTTACAGTGCTTTTGACATTTAGAAACCCATACCTCCCTCTGTCTGAAAAATAAGTCAATATAAGCGGTACATTTAATTTGGAATTACTTATAAACAATTCAGAATGTGCTAAATGCCACTGTGTTGGTTCAGAGCACTATGCACCCACAAAAATAATTTTGCACATACAGTATGTGGACAGTGTGGGTCTGATTGGGTGTTTGTTCGTTGTTTGTTTGTTTTGTAAGCAGTTCCCTGATGTAAGCTAAGTTAATTGCCTAACAGTGTTTGTGGATGTTGCCATGGTAACCCACTGCTGATAAACAAATGAAAAAAGATTTCCTGAGATCAACACTGATGTATGAAAAGCAGAAGACACAAGCAGATGCGTTCAGTTCCGTCAAAGCAGAAACGAGTTGGCTTTACTGTGAACCACACAACACTGACACTTGCTCGTGTGACTGAGAATCAATATTTGGGCATCTCCTGTTGCCATGGTGATAGGAAGTCTTGGTGGATTCTTGCCATTATTTTACCTCACCACTCTTTCAGAGAGGTGGATCATGAGGAACTTTCCCACATGACAATTTAATATAGCAGTGTGTTGATTTATGATCGCTTGAGATTCATGGACGCCTAGCTGTGTTGAGAGAGGGTGCATGAGGAAAAGCAGTCCAGGTGCATACTGTAAATTAATACTGATATAAATTCTGCTTCTTGCTCTGAACCCAGGGGGGTGTTTGGCTTATAAACCGAAGTATGATGTCTGATATTATAAGTAAATCTCAGATCCAGTAGGTTTTATGTTGAAGTAGTACAGTTGAGTCTGGCAATTTGCTTGATTTGAATTCAGTTAAGCCCATACAGTGTTGTACTATACACTCAAATATGGTCATTGATAAAGGTCTTACAGCACCTTCTTTAATGGATCATTATAGGTCATTATAGGCAGCTAGGGAACATGTGTCCATGGCGACAAAAAAAAAAATCTCCACTAAGCCCCTTAGAGAAAATCTCCAGTCTTTTTGGCTGCACCTATTTTATGCCATGTGACTCTCGTGTTCACCACCCTGCAGTCATCATGAGGGGAAATCTACAGGAAAGACGAAAAGGAGAAGACTTCCTGTCTGACTCTGTTGCTGTTCACCATGCACTTTGTGTTTCAATATGTCTGTCTCTCTTTTTCTTTCCTTTTAAATGCGATGTGCATTTTACTAGCAATAATTCAGTTTGAAAGCTGCAGTGAGTCAGAAATCTAGTTGTTGTTATTGGAGATATATACACAAGTGAAAGCATTCTAAATGTAAGCAATATATCTATCATTTCTTAATACAACATTGTTATATGAGTAATACGCACAGCAATAGATGTACAGGCCTGAAGAGGCATGCAGCGACACAAAGATCAGGATCAAGTTTCATTATAAAGATCTCCCTCAGCACTGCCTGCAGAGTAAAGGAGACTCTGAGAAAAACACACAGACAGGAGTGAGGATAGCATAACCTTCACTGAACAAACAAGCTGTCTGCAGTTAATAGCTAATTAAAATTAGCAAGCGATCAACTGGCTATAGACTTTGAAACATGCCACTGCATTTTAATTGTTTGTTTGTTTGTTTGTTTTGTTTTGCATACGATAATGATCAGAGCTTTCACTTTCAAGAGGTCATGAAAAGGAAATCACAATAGATCCCACATGCATTTTACCTGTGGATACAAACAATGTAAATGTACCCACAAAGGTATGAAAAGGCTCTTAAGGTCCCGCTGTGTGCTTTAAGAGGGCTTCATGATAAGCAACCCATGCAGGCCCTCTGGTAAATATGTGGGAAACTTAACTTAAATATTTGAAACATTAGGTTAAAATGCCTTTCTGAACACCACATCAAAGCAACAGGCTGGTTCTAACATCCCAATAAGAGATTTTAAAAAATATCCGTACATTCACTGCCTTCTTTGGGGCAGGCTAAAAAGCACTTTTTTGTGGTGACACTAATTAATAAATTATGCTGAAACCCCCTTGAGACCCAGTTTAATCAGAAATTTCGGTTTTGTGTTGGATATGAATTTTCTCCCCAAATCAAAACTGCACACACAATAACTTTTATTCAAATCTTAATGAAATATCGTCTTCGAGAATCTTATTTTATGGCAGATTTTTTCTATTTCTGTAAATGATTAACTTGTTAATAACATTAATATGGATGGATGACATGGACTGATAACTATGACAAACATATCGAGGGAGTTTCACTGGGATATCCTGAAAAAAGGAAGCTCTGAATTCTATGTTTTCTATCTTTGCTTTTTCTGTGAATATCATTTCACTCAACGCACCCCCCCTCTCTCTTTCAGAAGTGAAAGTGCGCGGCTGCAGTCATGTAGGGGTGTTCTTCATCCAGGGTGGAGATAGACACTCGTTGAGTTTTACGGAGGCCCAGGATCTGTGTAAAGAGCTTGGAGCAACACTGGCCAGTGCAGAACAAATGCATGCTGCCTTCAACACAGGCCTGGAGATCTGCAGGTGAGAGTTTACCTTACTGCTAATATGCTGGACTGAAATGCTTTAGTGAGGAACCTTAATTTGCATATGTGACTTAACTATATAATTATTTATAGATAGGTTCTTATATTTAAATATTTAAATCCATCATACCTAGAACTGATGTTCATGAACTGGTGGTGATGGCCTAGTGATTAGAACGCCTCTGGATCAAGAGGTCATGGGTTCGATTCCTACCTTCAGCACACGACCACTGGGTCCCTGAGTAAGAGACCCTGTAGTTAGGGAATGTAAGGTGCTTTGGATAAAAGCGTCTGCTAAATGCTGTAAATGTAAGTTAATGCAGAATTGAGCTGTCCTCAGGCCTTTCTGTTAGTCAACACAACCATCGCTCTCAGTGTACTTCATGCTACGTTGTATGAATGTACTCCTCCTTTTATTGCCTTGGAAAATAACAGTGCAGTCGTCTTGCCTTTTTACATTACAAAACTTTAAAAATCCTTTACTAAGTCAAGACAGAGTGAAGCAAATACAGAAGTCAGTAATTAACCTGCGCTGGTCTATGTGTACAGGTACGGCTGGATCAATGATGGAAACGTCACCATTCCTCGCCAGACATCAAATCCCTTGTGTAGAGCTGGACTTACGGGTGTAATCATTTTCAGACCAGTGGAAGTTCATTATGATGCCTTCTGTTACAATGACTCAGGTAGTTGATGAACAAGATGTAAAGGTTGTGTTGGGAATGTTACAGTATTTGAATGTGAGCAATTGAATCTATCTATACTTGCACGGAGCTGTGGGATTTAAGAGATTAACAGTTTCAGAGAGGCAGCTAGAGGAGAGGTTTTGCTTAGGTAAACAACTGGAGCCATTATGATAGTTGCTTTATTGTGATTAGAATCAATCAGCTCATGCACTCTTGACATGTTTTTTCTCTCTAAAAAAATGTGCGCTTCTCTCTCCCAAACCAGACCCATCAGATAAAAATTGCACACATGCAATCAACCTCGAATCTACAGTAGATCCTCAACCCAAGGACAAAGGTGAGGACATTATTATAATCAAAACATCACATATTACAATAAAGATCACAGGTACAACAATGTACTTATATTAAACACACACATACACACACACACACAATGTGGTAATACTATATTTGTGAGGATATTCAGCTCAGTTAGGTAATACTGTAGCTAAGGAATGCTACACCTAAACTTACATCTACTTGTACCACTAATATATAATTAAGTTTTATTTTATTTTCACATTTAAAGATTTTTCATGTTTTGTATCTAATACCACAAGCAGTTCTCATGGATAACTGTGGGATTCAGCTGCACTGCTGTAATTTAGGAATGAAACACACCTCTAATAGCTGTAACAAAGATGTGCGAATATGGATTCTCTCGGCTTAGTAAACAATAGCTGATGTCACTGGTTGCATTGTAAACCAATAGGTGTGAGATTATTTACCATCTGCAGGCAGAAACCATGTCTGAGCAAAGCCAAAAAAGTTGTTCATTTTTTCACTCAGAGGGAATCTGTATCTGTAAAACAGCATCTGCGCTGCCAGTCGTGTCAATAATACTGTGAGAAAGAGTAACAGGAAAACCTTTGTTATTTATCAGAGGTGAAACACTGACAGTGGCAGGTTACGCTGTTTAATCGCAGTAGCATTGTAATGGTTTTACATCATCTATAGAAAAAGATCTACAATGCTGAGTTTATTATTGTCATGACACACAAACATATCTTACAGCTTTGCAAATGCTTAGTTTGCCGTAAATACACACGTGAAGACATCCATGACAGCATTCAATAGCTGATATAAGTTTGTGCCCCTCTTGAGTGGTACAACTGACAATAGGTCCAAAAGTTTTGGAGACCATACATTAGATCTATGGTTGAAGGCTTCACCTTCCATCTCCCCTCACTATCACTCCACATGATGCAAACTTAGCAGAGTTCTATTCTTCTTTAGCAGTCCACTGATATTGGTAGTGCAGTGTGCCTGTACTAGCCTACACTAACCTTGTCGTAGTGGCCTTGTGTGATTGGGGGAGACCTAACCCAAAAAGGCTGGATATGACTATATTGGGAAGATAATGGAGAAAAAAGTACCAATAGTGTATAATATCGTTATAAATTGTGGATTTAAAAAACTCCACAATTTATAATGATTGTATGAACACAAATATTTTTTAAAAGAAAACAGGCCTAATTAGTCTTTTTTTCTAATGCAACATGCTATTAAGTGTGCTGGAAGTGCTGAAGACCACGGCATGAAAGCACATTGTGATGTAGAGTCACATAATGTATAATAATGAATGTCATCACATCATACACCTAAATGTACCCTCAATAGTACAACATATATATATATATATATATATATATATATAAACTGGGAAATCAGATTAAAAAACAGAACAGGGCTTTGTTTTTGGAACTGTAAAACAGTTTTGTTATCTTGTTGCCAAATGACCTTACATTGACTCCATCATGTTTGAAAAACAGATAATTTCACAAACCCGCTTCCTGGTGCTGAAAGCCATACAGACGCTCCAAATATCACTGCAACCCAGACTGATTTAGACCCTGCTGATGAGGATAAGAATGATACTCTTGCCCATTACCTCCCTGATACAAAGACCCTTACTACGACCATCTCATACGATGATCATGTGACACAAGAAGAAGAAGATGCTCTGACCACAGAATTTGAGATTGCTCCTGGAGGCTTTACTCAGCCTGTGTCCCATACTGAAGAGATGACCACCTCAGTGCCTGGCCAGGAGGGCGTAGGCTCAGGTATGGGAGAGACAGTCACTGAAGCCCAAGATCCCACTGGAGACCCACAAGATACAACAAAGCAACCTTTAAGCATGGAGGACACCACTTTCGGTAAGTTATCATGCTCTCCATTAAACTTTCTATTTTGTAGCTGTCTGCCTTACTCAGAACACAAGTCATAACATTATAAACTGAGAGGAGTTTATTCGGTACACCTTATCATCCAATACCTGGTCAAAGCTTCAGTAGTTAAATCAGGTGTTTTCAACTGAATTTAACTGAATTTAACAAATCATTGTAAAAAGTCTGGTACCAAACAAGCCCGCAATGTACCAAATTTAAAAATAAATAAATAAAAACAAAAAATAAAAATATCTCTGCAAGTGTTTATTGGTGTTTTGTATGGGTAAAAACACACAGATAAATGGATTTAAACACCTTTTAGAAAATTCTAACATTATAAACAAACATCAATGAACTGCAAAGCAAGGAAACTGTCTTATATTTTATATTAATTCTGACATTAGTGTTTTTATAAGTAAAGAAATGCTTACCACCCAGAGAAATATCTTCTGCTATTACTTTTTCAAGTGCCTTACATTCTCGTTGAGAGCACTTGTCAGACTATCTGCATTTAAATGTATTGTCTTTTTTAATTAAAGCATCCATCCAAATTCATGTAAGTGTGAAATGAAAACGTTAATAATGAGAACTAGAAGTGTTATGAGAATGTATCTTGCAGTACTACGACCACCAACTTTTTTGCACCACTGCCTAACACACCACCAAACAAAGAGAACATGCTTTCATATACGTGCATGTTAGAACGCTGATACTTTTTTTATTTTAATTGAGTTACTTTAGTTCAATACTTCCAAATCCATGGATGGTTCTTTAAAGAACCAGGTTGGTAAATGAGATATCTGAATATGTAGAGCCTAAATGTTGTATGTAAAGCTTCTATGAACAATTTTACCAAGAATAATATATCCAAGACCCCTTTAAGAACCTTTTTTAGGAATATAGAACCTGAGTTATAAGCCTGTACTTGAAGGGGTTATTTTTGTCATTTAATTAAATATTCTGTTTCCACATTAAACAGAGTAAAAAAAAGTGCAAATGAAACAGCAAGCTACTTATATCCATTCTTGAGGCTGTAGTTTGTTTCTTGGCACTCCTTTAACACTCCTGCTTAGTAATGCAGTAAAGGTTAGTGCAAAGCCCCCTCTGCTGTTGGAGTAGAAGTTTAGAGAGCTTTAACAGGTGGCTGTTCTCCCTCAGTCCAAGTTTACTAACACTCGCCCCCTGCTGTTCAGCTGGAAGAGCTCACACAGCAACATTAGCAGTCAGTTGAACAGACCTGCTTAACATATCTACTGTAAAATCAGAATCAGAATTAGAAAACTGTGATCCTGGAGGAAATTGCTTATGTTTTGACTACAAAGACACACAAAGACAAAAAAGCATACATTTATGAAATAATACATTTTTGAAATAATTTAAGAAATATTTAATTTATTTCCCACATGGATCGTTGACTGGAAAGAGTCAGAGAGTGAAAGTGAAATTCCTGATCAGGAGGCTTCAGACAGGGGCGGCAGGATGATGTCGTCGCCCTCAGAGGAGGAGAAGGCCAGTGGCTCCTCAGGTACACTCCAGTAAAGGCTGAATTAATAAATTCAACAATTAAACAAACCACACCACATCATACCACTCAGTGCTGTGGATGTTATGTAATGCAGATGTGTATTTAATATTGATCGGTGCTGTATATCGCTGAGAGCTTGGCATTACCTGCTGTAACTGTAATGCTGTAGTTTTCACTTCCGAATATATCTTGCAGTTAAACTGACAAGAATGCACAAGTCAAAACAGCAATGGGGATTGGTATAAAAATGTGACATGACCTTGTTTCATCTGTAGACTGGCTGATCATCGTGCTTGTGATTGTGGCTGTTGCCGCCATTCTTCTTGTCTGTGTTGTGGTGGCAACAAGGAAAAGGTACGCCCTTTTTATCAACATGTTTCACTTAAGGAACACAGTCAGTGTGCTAATCATCATTTTGTATTTTGCAAACCATTGTTTCTTAAATGTATACATTCATTACAAATCCACTTTCGTGTTGGAAAAGCACAAGCAGTATTTGGACAACATAAGTGGTTATTTTTCATACTTAAATCACAAGTAATGAATACGATACAGTAGCAGTGTGGATGTTAGCAATGTTAGCCGTCTTGTCAAAGTTGCTGAGCTCTTAATGCCTTGCCGTTTTTATGCTTTCAACTCAATATTTTAATGGGATCTGAGTGTTTGCTGTGTGCTTTGTCAGGTGGTGTGGTAAGAGTCAGACTCTGATGATCACCTCGAAGAGCAACAGTGAAGGGAACGGTACGGCCGCCTCCGCAGGCAGCTCCCGTGCTCAGGAGAGAGAGCAAGAGATGGTGACGCTCATGAACAAAGAGAAGATCCAGGAGAATGGCAACACTGAGGAGTTCACTGTCATCACTCTGGAGGAGTCGCCAGAGAAGAACCAGCAAGCATGAGAGGGCAAGAGAGCGAGAGACAGGGAGAGAGAGAGAGAGAGAGAGAGAGAGAGAAGGCAGAATGGTAGAATGTTATGAAGCTGATTGGTTTCATGCATTGACAGATTGATTTGGGAAGAAAAGGGGCACTCTGACACTTCATACAAGATAAGGGTGGGGGTGTCTGCATGGGTGGAGTGAATTTCTTTGTCAGTTCTTTTTTGGTCTTTTTAAGTGACAAATCTATTCCCTTAACAGCAATGAATGTTCTTTTATAACAGCACCACTTTAAAGGGGACAACTCAACAATGGCTTCAATTGGGATGTTAGACAAAAGGGAAAACACAGCCGTTCTCTACATTCTGTCAAAGAGGAGACTTCTCTGTTGTTTCAAGCTGATGTTGGTTTTCTCATTTTCTCCAGTTGCATCTTGCCATTCATAGTGAAAGGACTTGATGGCAAAGATCAAACTTGCATGGACTGGTCCATGCCTTTAGCTGGGTATCAGCAGACATACGACGAGGTGGTTAGGCTGCCTGAGCCCCAGAAATCAGCACTTATAGAATATTTGACCTAAACTGTTTGATGTGCAAGCAATTAATCCTATCTACACACACTGAGAGCTACCAAATAGTTGCTGATAATGCTAATACATCTGCCACCTCTGCACTTTCTCTGGCCTGTGATTATAGCCTCGTTTCTGAGTGATAACACACTCATAGTGTCGAGATTCACGCAGTTTTTTTTACTGCTGTAAGCAATTCTTCAATTCGATCTCTTTTCGAAAGTCCTGTTGGAATTTTATTCACCATTAACAAATATAAATATTTATAATGAAAAAAATCATATTCACATCTAAACTTTCTCTTTTTGGGGAATTTTCTTTAAAACTTTGCTATAATATACTGAGATACAGGATGTTTTGCAAGAGAGGGTGCAGGATAATCTTATGTGGGGGGAGGGGTTGTAAATAAAGCGCTGGATGGGTAGAAATGAGACATAAAATCAATAAACTGAAGGCGATTGCCGATGTTTAGAAGTGTGTCATTTTGAGTGAACAAGGATAATGCAGCCCGCTGGCACGTGTTTTATCTTTTTTTTTTCTTTCCACAATAACCTTGTGTATGTTTTTGTTTTGTTTCCTGTGGATGGGGATATGTGCTTTTATTTTCTTTCAAAGGTATGAGATGTCCTGGCTTAATTTATAATTTTTTTATGTATATACCATGATGCTTGTTTAGCATAGATTATAGGAATGGATTTCCTCACAATGGTTTTATTCTAAGTATTATTAGAATTTCAGTCAACTTACTTTCACTGTCAGTTTATTTGCCTTAATCCGTTTCAGTGTAAACTCTTTTTGCATCACAGTGATGATGTAATAGTGAGATCCTGTTTGTATTTCTTAAATTCGAAGGGGTTTTTCCCCAGATAGGGATTGCGCCCAGTTCTGGAGGATACAGCATTCTGACTGTATATTCTGTATTGAAAGGACTATGTAGTCCAGGAGTAAGGCTAGGCTTAATTCCCATCAGGGAACCCAAAAGTCAAAGACATACTGGAACCGTTATTGTCAAAAAAAGACTACTGAAGGTATATGTGTTGTCATTCATCAGGCGTATGCAATTTACACTCATTGACCTTCATGACAGTTCATTATAATTTGTTTTCACAGCAATATAGTGTGACCACGTCTCCAATAGGTCATCATTTCTTTGCATTAAATAACAGAAGAATTAATGACGTTTGTATTTTGTAGTCATGCCTTGCACCTTACAGTGCCTCCAAAGGCTCAAAGCAAATGTACAGATTTCCATGCATAAGCTTTCTTACTTTCCTTAGCCTTCTTCATTCTTCCCAGACATTGTGATATATCATAGGATAAAAAAAAACAAACAAACAAAAACAATCTACGTCTGTTGCTCCGTTAGACAAAGAATTTCATTTCATTTTTCCTCAGTCTGTCTGAGCTGACTCTTGGACTCTGTGGATTTCGTTTGAGGGAGATTAGCAAATGTAGTAGTGGTAGGAGTGTGTAACGAGTGTCTGTAATGATAAAATAACAAATGATTGTTCAGTACAAAAATCAATTTGTGAAGTCCTCAAACAATAAAACATTATATGTTTAAATTGGTTTGTTGTTTTTTGTTTAACTTGGTTGAAATGAAAGATACTGTATGGCATTATATACTGCAGGAAAGCAGAGAAAGAAGCAGGTAAGAGGGTGGGGGTGCGGGTGCAGAAAACCAGTTCTTCAGAGCAGGAGAAAGTGCAGTTGCCATGGCATCCACGGCAAGATGGAAGAGGGTATTTATTCTCCACCCCAGCCAGGAGACCATGGGGGAGATGTGAGCCTTTTTGAGCAGAGGAATGTTATGAACCCAGGCCTTTATTTTTCTCATTTGTGCACTTAATTTTGAATTGCCACCATTTGCAGTGGAATAACAAGGGCAAATCCTAATAACCATAAAAGACTCATTATGTTGAACCATTTTAAAACATTCTTATGTCTGACTAAACTAATCTCAGGAAAGATTTACCAAACATTATTATGGTTTTTCTTTAGTTGCCCACATCAGTTATGCCCAGACTACATATTTCACCACATTTGTATATTATTTATGTCAGTAAAGTGGGAGGAAATTATAGGTGAACCATCACAGCAAATTCCTAAAAAGAACAAATGTCAAATTAGAGTCCTCAAGTCCCAAGAGGAAATCTAGACTAATTCCAGAAGTGCAGTGGTGACTGAACTGTTTTGGAAGGGACGATGTGTGAATATTAAATAGAGGTATGTTGTAAATAAATTAGGCTACTAAAAATAGCTGATTCAGAAATTAATACTTTTATTGGTGGCATACATGCATACAGTCAGAAATTACACAATAATACAGATGATGTAATGCCTGGTTCAGTATTGCAGGGTGCATGAATAGTACCATTGTAAATAGAGTAATAGAAATGGTAAATATTATTCAATATAATTAACATTTTAAATATGACTCAGTACAACTGCAATGTTAACCATGATTCAATATATTAGCAGGTTTGAATACAACTATCAAACAAAGCATGATGGTGGGAAAATTCTGAGAGTGTTTGGCACCAGCACAGAATCAACCACAACCAGTCAAAGGTAAAGTAGCATACCATTCATCAGAAACATGCAGTGCTCTCTGGTTTAGATCTTTTTGGGTAAGAGCTTCACAGCAGCTACTGACAGATATAGATTATAACACAGCATTTATCACGGAAGCTGGAAGTGGGTCTTCTCTGGAAGGATCAGGGCCCAGAAAGAGGAATCACATCACAGACCTTGTTTTTCGTCTTCACATATCTCATCTTTGGACCTCCTGTGCTTGTACGAGCTTCTAACTCCTCCATGAACTGGGCCATTTTACGCTCCATCTTATCTTTTTCCTTGCCTGAAGAAAGCAATAAACATACTTTTTATTTTTCATTCAACATCCAGTGATGTCCAGTCTTCATCTGCTAAAAGGTGCTATAGTTTAACTCTCTACATTTACATACTTTTGGCAGATCACAGCCCTTGGTTGTGGTAGCTGAAGCCCTGTCTTGTCACCAGGTTTTAGTATAGTTGGAGAAAATAAGCAGCTTATTACAATGGCTTCTGATGGAACTTCTGAGACAGAGTTCTTTTAAAAGAATTTAATTAGGAAATATGACACCTTCTTAAATCTAACTTGATTTGTGATCTTTTTTTGTCAAATAAATCTTAAACTGTACCTCTGAAATTATACCTTTTTGACCTGTTCTACTGTTTCTGTCAGAGTCGCGGGCGCGAGCCCACGACTCTGAACTCCCTCGGAGTGTGCAGGAACGGGCAGACAGCCAGGGATTCATGCAGATATGTTTATTAAATGAAAACAAAAC
>JBBPDB010116627.1:0-18680 GCA_037974465.1 Brachypetersius altus
ACTGCCCCCTGTAGTTACGGAATGGAAGTCGCTTTGGATAAAAGCGTCTGATAAATGCCATAAATGTAAATGTAAATGTTCTGACCAGCATAGTTTGTCATGCCAAAGATTGTTCCATTAAAAGCACAGTGGTTCAGCCATTCATTAAACATTCAACTAATCGTCATGTGTGTGAACATTTGGAGCGGTATCTGTTATATACTTCAGTGAAAAGGGGGTCATTGCAGATAATTGAGGCAGCTTTTGTTTCAGCATCCCCACTTTCCTTCTGTCTACACTTCTCTCTCTCTCGCTCTCTCGCTCTCTCTCTCTCTTTCTCTCTGAGCTAGAGAGAGCTGAGTGAATTTCCTCTCTTTTCTCCCGAGCTCTTTCTAAGATGATTGTGGATGATGCTTCCTATTTGTTACAAAATAATCTCAATAATCGTGTTCTTCTCTCGTTTCCAACCTCTTCTCTTTTCTCTTCATCGGCCTTCCTCTTTCCCCACCCACCCATACTCTCTGCCGCAATCGCACCGAAAGACCATTCTGGAAGAAGATGTGGAGGATCCGGTGTACCAGGTAACGCTGTGTGCTAAATCGCTAATCATAATGTTTGCTTAAATGTACCCTGTCAAATTAGTCTGCCTCTCACCGCCAAGCCACGCTGGGCTCCCCGCGCTGTAATACGCTTTTAATCTGCCTTAAATAAATAAATAACCTCACTTCATTTTCTGCCCTCGTTTTGCTCGGCCTGAATTAATAAGTCTTGTTATTTCATCATTCCGTGCACATAAATACATGGTGAATCATCCCTAATGAATTGTTATTTATTTATTTATCTATCTGTTTGGTTTTTTGTTTTTTGTTTTTTTACTTATATCGCCAACGTGAGCTGGGTCTGTCGCGAGAATATTTTGGATGTGGCCTCAGTCCTGAGACGTTTCCAAGCTCATACTGAAAACAGACAGCTTTAACACACCTCATCCTGGGCTGCGTGTGTGTATGTGTCCGTGTGTGCGTGCACGCCATGCGCATTGCATTGCTACTTTGTACCGTCCAGCTGTTCAGCAAAAGCTATATTTTACAGTTGTCCAAAAAACAGCTTACATTCACTAAGGCCACATTTTTTTTGCCTGGTGTGCTAAAAATCAATTACATCTGTGATGCAGTACTGACTGGCATGACTTGGCAATGCTAAGCCAATCATGTACAGTCATGCACAATGATGTAGCTGCAAAATGACACGGAGGACCTTTAGACTAAATATCGGTTACATGATAGTCCTCAGCACTAGAATCATCAGTTATGATGCAAAGTAGGCTAATTCCTCTGTCTGTGGCAATTTCCTATTACGCAGTCTAGAGTAGGAAAAGGGATTAGATAATGTGTGCAGCCAGGTCTAATATGGGGGGGAATGAGCTGATAGTTCCATTATAATATAAATGACACAGACTTTGCCATTATCTAAAATGACGACAATTCTGCAGTGAGATATAATGCTGTCTAGAATAGAAGGGAACAAGCTCTATTAGGTAGAATGCCTCATGCTGGTAATGCTATGGTGTCTCAGTGTGAGACCTGCATCACTGAGGAATATATCATAGAAGTTGGACCGCTGTTTGGCACCTATGAGCTATCTGGCAATTTTGTACGCTTATTTGTAACCTTAACCGCCTAGGCGTCTAGCTCCCCGGAGGATTTTTTCTTTTTTCTGGACTTTTCTGGGAGCTGGCTGGTTTCCCGCATCGCCGGGGCTTACATGTAAACATGCGCCTCGTTAAAGATACAAGAATCTGGCCACAAAATCCTGTGGAGGACCCTGCACTGTGATTTATGAGAATACACTTCTGTTGGTAGGTATGGAAAACATAGAGGGATCGTGCTCCTGAAGAGGGAATTGCATATGAGAACTCTTGCATGTAGTTAGGCTTTCTGAAGAAGTAGATATGGCACAGAATTTTGAAGATGCTGTTTATGCTGTGTGCTTTATGGAGGCCTACAAGCTAGCAAGTATGATTCGATTACAGTCAGATCCAACTGAGATTGGAGTTCATTCAGGTAAAAAAAAAGAGAGTCTGTTTTCCGTTTCTGGTGAGTTTATGGCCGAGGGAGGGCTGGGCGAGATGAAGTGCAGCTGTCGCACACTGCTGAAGGTCAAGAGCACAAACCATGGCCAAACTTCAATCATCCAGGCGCCCTGGAGCTATCCCATGAGGCTAAAGGGTCAGGGTGCTTCTCCTAAGGCCATGGCCACTGTTTTTTTCCCCCTTTGTGATCAATCACTTTGCTGCCTATTCTCTTTTTCTCTTCTCCCTTTCCCTTCTTCCTGTCCCTGTCTCTCCCTCCCTCCTCTTTTTTTGCTGCCGATGTTGTAGTACATTGTGTTTGAGGCGGGACACGAGCCCATCCGTGACCAATCAGAGGAGAGCATTTATCAGGTACTTTTTGCCTAAGCCCCTTCCCCCATATAATGATCCTCTTCAAATTGCCCTGACCTGACCAGAAGTTGGTTTGTTTACTCCTTAAACCCTAGACTTTTTATTCTTGTATAAATCTTAAAATTATGTAATTATGAAACATATTGCTGTGTAGGTATTGAAACAAGTCATCAGAACAAATCCCAACTTTTTCCACACCGTGATGTATTTGCTAATGTATCAGTGAAAATCTCTGAGCTTTAATTTAAAGCAATTATTCGTCCCATCCACTGGTGTACCATACCAGAATCTAAAGATATTTTTAAAGTCATTTAATAAAAGATCATTCAATAAAAGTCATTTAATGAAATCTTTGTGACATCATCTGAGACATGAAGGTCTACAATACAGTTGTTTATTTCAGGTTGACATTTAAGCCTTAACTTGAAGGTTTAAACGGTTAGGACAAATAGGCCCACAATAATATTCATGGTCAAACAAGCGTTTGTATCAAAATCATTTTAAAATTAGTTTTACCTGTAATATTCCTGCATTGATCAGCCTTCTGAAACTAAAGTGAACCAAAATGCAATATAAGCTGTCAAGAAGTTTTTAATATCAGCTAAATATTAACCCTAAGCTAAGAGGGAGAATTAGTCTGGGCTCTTGAATCAATAAACCGGCACATTGCCATTGTTCTTGGACTAGGGCCGTTAAATAAAGACGAACTTTGATGGAACAGCTACAGACACTTCTCTGTGTAGCTGCCAGAGTCCCACCTGTGAATTAGACTGAGCGCTGCGCCGTGCCGTGCTAATTCACCGTGACAGCCCTCTCAAAGATTTACATTGCGCAGTGTTCCGCGCTTTGAGTGCTGTGGCCATGACAACAGCAGGTGCTCTCCCCTCAGGTGCTGCTTTGTCTTGTCACCTGTGGCTTCAGTCAAAGACGCTGCTTTACAACAAATATCAGTGGCCACCGCTAGTTAGCGTGGTCGCCAGTCGCTGCGCAAAGTTTTTACCAGCTCGCCACTTCTCCGCTGTGATCGTCCTAGCGGTGTCAAGTTAGTTTTGCTGAAGCTTGAAATGGGTGGTGAGGGAAATGAAGCTCCCGTCTGTCTGTTACCTTTTAAACGAAACGCTCACTAAACTCTTAAGTGTTGACCAGACTGTAAAAGACTCTCCTTGGCTACTGGCCCTGCATCAGCAATTCGGAGGCATCAAAGAGACATCTGCGCGCTGTCGAAATCCGTAGAAGCCGCAGCCTGATCACTCCCAGCATCAAACGCACTAGCATATTGGCCAGGTCAGATTCAATCTGTGGGCACATCAGTTCTTGTGTTTGCTGACTGTAACGAGCTAGGGGAACCACACTGACGAGGACATGCAGCCAGATTAGCCAAATGACTAGTGGATGGTCTGGCAACTGTCGTGCATGAGCAGTACATAACTGATGTACAACGTCAGGTTTATATGCTTAGCCAGCTATTCACCAGTACTCTCCTAGATCCATTAGCAAGTTGTTACTTAAGGCTAATGCAGTTTGATCTCCAAACTGCAATAATATAGTCAGATAATAAACAATAAAAATATACATATTGTCACATTTTGACTTTTTTGTCACTTATATTCTGAAAGTTAACTGTTTTTGCCCAGTGCCAGTTTTTTATTGTTTATTGTAAAAACTAAGTAACGGAAATGGAAGAAGTCTTCTGCCCAGGGTAAAAGTGCACTGCTCACATGTTGTTTGATCAGGTGACTTCATAGCCCCATACCCAGTTTTTTTTAAACTTTCAGTATATGCTTCTTCTGAGAAACGTTTTAAAACGTTAAATTTAAAACGTTCTTTACAAATCTAAACCAAACATGTTTTCAGGAAACCAAAAGTGGTTCATTGCTCAAATATGCAGTGGAAAATTGTATAAAAAGAGTTCAATCCAGGGGGCAAAAAAGCGTATAAAAGTGCCTAATGACCCAAGGTATACAGGGTTAAAAACTAAACCAAGTAACTACAAGCACGGACTAAAAAGTTGTATTATGTGGTTAATACCTGTACACATATATTACAAATGATGACCTCAGACATTAGAGGACATTTGGTTGGCTTACAGTTGCTAGCAAAATACGTTGATGGAGCGTATCAAATGCAGCTTTGATCTCCTGCGAGCTCCAGGGATGCTAGGCAGCCTTGGCCATTGCCCCATTTCAGCAGTATGTCGGTGAGCTGACCTTCCAGGTCTGGGTGGAGGATTTATTCTGCGGCATGAGTAAGCAGCGGGCATCTCCTTCTCTCCTCCAGCTCGCCTGATGAAAAGGGGAGAGTGATTAATCACCGCCGTCTGCTTTTGATCTTTGCATGCGAAGGAGATGGGTGAAAAAAAGGGATAAAAAGAACGATTTCAAACAAGCGATCAAAAGAAAACATGCTGGGTAGCAATCAGCCTGCCATTAAGAACAATGGCAAATTAGAGAGGGAAAAGGGCCTTGAAAAAAAACAAGTTAAAATAGCACCAGTGTGGGTTGCTACTGACCAACTAATTTGCTTCAGTGAAAACACGCTGAAATTTTATGACAGCAAGCGAAGAGCTTTCCATTAAAATGTTGGCCAATTATAAAAAGCGTTCATTAACAGGTTACCCAACAGGCCAGTTCGATATAAAGAGCATGAAAATGAAAAATGCACTACCTTATCTGCTGTCATACAAAACATTTTCACACTGAGAATACACCCAGCCGTACTTTTCACAAGACACTATATTGGTCCACATATGGTCTCCTCTTCTGAAATGTGAAGTGATGGTAACTTGTGATTTGCTCGTGTGTTCGGCTGGACTGACTGTCCACCCCAGGTCCCTACCAGCCAACAAAAGGAGGGAGTGTATGACGTCCCAAAGCGACATCCAGTGAGTGGAGCTGTGTGTGTGCGTGTGTGTATGTGTGTCTGTTTGCCTGTCCACCCTCTTGAAAACCTCTCATTTTTTGGTTTCTATGGTGAAGTGATGCTTTATGAGTTCACCATGTTCCATGGTCTACGGATTATGCTGTGAAGTGTATGTTCTGTGTGTGTGTGGGGGCGGGGGGGGGGGGTTGTGTGTGTGGGTTAGTGGCTGATTTCCCAGTGTGTGTCCATGGACTAGCCACTGTAATGAGAGGTTTGCTTGAGGTTTTATGTGCTTGTTTGGTCTGCATGCTGTGTGCTTGCCTTCACTCCATGTGTACGGGCAGCTGGTGAATCCATGATGGCATTTTCAATGCCAAACTCCAGGGACACCGCATTAATGCCACACCATGACAATATAAAAATCCTTCACGATCTAATCAAAACGGGCCTGGCACTGTACTTTATGTGCTGCTCACTGGCTGCCTGACAGACAGGACCCAGCCATTTTAAAATAGGTGGCAAGTTCTGAAGGTCATACCTTTATGTTCGTATTGCTCCTGCTAGACCTTGCTATCTCTCTTGAAATGCTTGATAAATTCATGCTGTGGTTATGATATGCTATTCTGTTTACATGCTTGTTTGGAAATGGCTGATCTTTTCATACTCCTGTCAGACTCTTTGCCTCTCTCAGGTGTTATTGCTGCTCTGTTCATTCAGTCCTAGCTTATTTAAGTAACCCCCCCCACCTGCCCACATACACACTTATTCTATTTTATTCACTTGCCCAGAATAGGTTAATCTTTCTTTGTCAGGTGATAGTTAGATGGATTTTCAGCCTTTTATGTATCTGGTACATATGTGCATTTGTAGGACAATCAACGGACAGTACATTTTGATACTTAGCAAAAGAAAAGAAAATCTGTTGACTGAAAACATGCTAGCAATAGAAGTCAAAGGGCACATGCAGAAACACCCTTCCCTTGGCTTCTACTGTTTTAGTCAGTGGGTTTTCTGTTCAATATTCCATGGGTATAGGTCTTATGAGATGGATGCAACAGACAGACATTCGATTTTAAAACAAGATCAATCCGCAAGTGGGTTAATACGCCCTGCTCCTGTCGAATTCCTCGGAACCCCAGTGTATATCCCCTCAAACTCGAATGCCTGTGATTCTTGATTCTTTTGTTCGTTTTACAATGATACACATACCTTTTTCCTACTCATCCCACCTGACTTCATGCTCTCCTCCCTCTCATTCTGTATATTCACTCGCTATTTCCATTCGCTCTGCATTCCCTCACCTCCCAAGTGTGCCTTCCACAGCTTCAAGCTGCCAGGCTCCGATCAAAACAAAATCTCCAGTGCCAAAACGCATGATATAACCCATGCAACCTTTCCTCTCTCTCTCTTTCCCTCTCTTTCTCTCCCTCCCTATTTCTCCTCTCCTTTTCTGTTTCTGCTCCATTTCGCATCTGTGGCTCTCGCGTCCATTCTTTGCGTTCTTTCGTGCGATCCCTCAGAATACCAGAGATTACTCAGACAGCCTTAATTAAGTGGGCAGCATTAAATGTATGCAAAACACATGCATGTGGATAATTAGAATCCCCCTGGAGATGGTTAATTGATGGGCAGCTGTCCTGACGATGAAGATTGAGGAGTGGGCTCAGGGATTGTAGGGAAATGAAGCGCACGGCGGAAGGTATCAAGAGCTTTGCAGGGGATTAGGTTGCACTGGGACACGGCTCTGCATACGTTCACCTACCGATTAGGCGACTCAAACGGCTGCTGTTTACACTGAGAAAAGTCAGCCAAATGTTACCATGGAGACCGTTTAACCCTAATGCGCAGAGCTATTATGGTATTGGAGCTATCCCCCAACCCGCCGCCCCTCCCCAAACCCTTTTTTGTGGAAGGGAAACCGTCAATGCTAGGTATCTGCTAGCTGCTTCATTACGGAAGCCCGTTCATTCTTGCTAGTGGGCCTTCCACACATGACTAGTGTGTTCATTTCAGTATTCAGCTGATGAGCCACATATTTAGGATGTTTAGACCATTTGCCTTTGACTGAGAGATAGTTTATCTGTACAGCATCCTATAAAAGCTCACTTGCTCATTTCCCATAAAACCTGAGTTGATATGGCTAGCCCTGAGGGAGTGTTAAGAGATAAATCTCTGGAGCTACCAGTATGACCGCTTTCTGACTAAACTGCTAAGCCCAGCGAAGCCCCCCCCCCCACCACTGTGACCTTCAAAGTTTAGGCCTCAGCCATCACCAGTGCCAACTGCAGGCAATATATACACACACATCATGTGTTTGTTGTCCTGCTTGTGGCCGTCGAAGGTGCCTTCTTTAATAGAGGACAGGTGGAGGCAGGGAACTGGTGAACTGCTTGATGGAAAGCTGTAAAGGAAGTTATTCAACTCCCCAATCATTGCTTATTCCTCACCGCTTTATGTGTTGTTCAGACTCTCTCTCATTCACTCACCTCCCCCTTCCATCCTTCCTTCTGGCTTTATCTCCCCCAAGCTTCTGTCCATTCTCTCAGCATTAGCAGAAGTGAAACGGCAGCCGGTGGCAGCAGGGCGGCCCCCACTGCTTTTTCATTACAGCCGGCTCTTATCTCTCTCTAAGGACACCTTTTAATTAGCTCCATCTACCTGCCACTCTCCCTCTGTCCTTCCATGCTAAACATTAAATACTAAGCACTAACACAGAGAGGCCTGTGGGCTGAGTGCCTTCTGGAATAAACCTGCCAGGCCAGCCCCCGATTACTCATCTGGTGCCTACGTCCGCATCCCGGCTTGTTTGCATGCTTGAATGCATGTTTGTGAGCGTGTGTGTTCTTGCCATGTGCTCTGTATATTCGTTCTTGCCGTCAGTTTTGGTGTTGTGAGCGATTTGGATTCTTGCCCCCTCCACCCCAATAATTTGCTGTTGTTTTTTTTTTCTCCTCCATCTCTCTCGTGTAGTTTTCACGGTGCAGGATGTGAGATGATAGCAGATGTTGTTCATGGTCTCCTGCTCTCTCTCTCTTTCTCTCTCTCTCTAACTCTCTCCCTCGCTCTCGAGGGAGGCCCATACGAGCACATTATTTTCCCATTAAAGCCCTGCTGGCAGCCTACTGAATGATAGCCTTTCTGTTTGCTTTTTCCCCGCGCCACTGACTGTGCCCCAGAGCTTGGGGTTGGGGTTAGGAGGGAATGAAGATGAGCATGGTATCATTTGGAGCTGTTTGGATGGGCCTGTTGCATTTAGAGGAGGGAGGGGAGGGGCAGAGGGGTGTGCAGAGACCATGAATGAAGGGATGAGGTAGAGGATCCTGAACTTGAGCTATGACCTTAACTTGTTCAGACGTAGCCCTGCTCGTCCCACCTGGATGGCACCTTTCCAAACCTCATCCATCCCCATCTCAAATACGCACTGTCTGCTGTGAGCTTATGTGTGAGAGTGTGTGTGTGTGTGTGTGTGTGTGTGTGTTCATCCCACCTCATGTTCCACCTAACAACATGCTGCTCTTACAGAATGGACATAATGGCCAGACCAATCTGCTGGACCTAGATGCTGAACTAGTGCTGGTCCCCCAGGTAAGGTGCACAGAGGTAAACGGAATGAGTGAAAAACCCTCAGCTCCTTGACTTTATGATGGATCACCTCCAGTTAGCTATGTTTTCAGTGCTTAATTTGCACTGGAACCAGTCAGATTTGGATTTTGATCTGGGATCTTGTGTATTTTCTCAGATCTTGTTTCTACAAACACCTCAATATATCTGCATAACAAGCAATTGAAAAATTGTGATATTTTCAGATACTAACAACTACATGTGATGCAATGCCATAGTGCATGTGTTCACAATTCAAGTTCTCTTCTTTGAAAGCAGATTAACTTGGATATCTGTCCACTCACTCATGAGTATGTCCAGCACGGATTGTTCAGTTTGATTATTCTCTCTAGAGATAGTAACGCTGAGCAAAACATCTGGCTCAATTGATTAATTTATGCTTTAGCAGAGAAGGCGAGATTTCCTTCATAGTCCCAGAAGGACGAGAACATTCATTTCTTAAGAACCTAATTGAAAACATTTTAACGAGTAAAACCTGGAGGTTTGGGTGGAGGTAGCTCAGTAGGTACTTGCCTCTGGACCAAGAGGTCATGGGTTGGAATCCTACCTTCAGCACTCCACCACTGGGTCCCTGAGTAAGACCCTTAACCCTAAGTTGCTCCAGGGAGAGACTGCCCCCTGTAGTTGGGAAATGAAAGTCGCTTTGGATAAAAGCGTCTGATAAATGCTGTAAATAATAGAACTCGCTAGAATGCCGGATGCTTAAAGGCAAAAAGGAATTCAAGACTAAATATTTCAATGTAAAAGCAGAATAAATAAAATACAAAGAAAAGAAAACCCCAAACTAAAGAACTAGTTCACTTTTTTCGTTTTACTTTCGTTTAACTCACCTCATTTACAAAAAGCACTGGAAATGATCCACATACTCCTAAATGCAGTCCACGTTTTATAGCCCAGTCGTGTCTCCCCTACAGAGTAAATGTCACACTATCTGCCTTGAGTGTTTTTCAGCCCCCAGTGTTCACCAGTCCCTTAGTGTCCAGTGCTCTTCCAGTGACCTGGAAGTGCAGGTCTAACTTCAGCATGCCCTTTCCTTTCACCTGCAGTCAAGCAGCTTAACCCTTCCTCCCTGATCCCTGCCCCTTCCCTTTGAATATGGCCATTGTGAGGCCAGAACATTTCTATGCCAGTCAGTCGGTTTATTGAGGAAAATAAATGGCTCTTGTTTGTCCTAGTGGGGCCTCTAATATGAGCTCAAAGGTTAAACACATCAGAGAGAGGTGCGCGTGTGCTGACAGGTCTGTGAGGTCGGACATCCATTTGTCCTCTCGCTAGCTGGTGCCCTCCAACCTTTTTTGTGACTGGGCTCAAAGCTGCATGAACTACAAATGCTCCAGGATGATTCTAAATACGACGTGAACAGTATAGAGATGTTCATATCCTGGTATATAATGCCATAATGGGTTGTCATGCAAATCACTGACCATGTTTTAAAAACCTTTTAGGGCTAAATATAGGCAGCAAGTCTGTTGTCTCCATGGCTCAGAGGCAGGAGCCTCTAAAAGAACACATTTGAACTAGTGACTGCTGTGAAACTTGATCAAATGGTTGAGTACATTTTATAGCTGCCCGTTAGACAGAATACACTGTATGGACAAAAGTATTGGGACACACCTGTTTGTCAGGGGTTGGGCTAGACCCCTTCCTTGCAGTGAAGGACAATCTTAATGCTGCAGCATACCAAGATATTTTGGACAACGCCATGCTTCCAACTTTGCGGACACAGTTTGGGGAAGACCCTTAACCGTTACTGTTCGAGCACGATTGTGCCCTAGTGCACAAAACAAGATCCATAAAGACATGGGTTCAGTGTGGAAGAGCTTGATGGGCCTGCACAGAGCCCTGCCCTCAACCCCATCCAACACTTTTGGGATGAACTGGAACAGAGATTTTGAGCCAGACTGTATCGTCCAACATCAATGTCTGAACTCATAGGTTCTCTACAGAATGAATGGGCACAAATTCCACAGAAAATCGGAGCAGTGGAAGCTGTTATAGGTGCCAAGGGAAGACCAACTCCATATTAAAGTCTATGTATATGTCATTAAAAAGTCTGTTGGTGTTGGGGTTTGGCATCCCAATACATATGTCTATAGTGTACAGTAGGTAATACTGATGAAGCCTTACTAAAATGAAAAATCCATTTTATATCTATAAAAAGGGTTTTCAGACATATACTAAACCAATTGAATGAAATACATCAACTTTATTTTTCAATTTACTTGTCATGAAACGAATAAGGGTTTTTGTGGAAATAAAGTATACATTTGTGTCAGATATATTCAGGTCATCACTTTTTCAGCATTGTGCCTGTCTGCAAACAGACATTTTGCAGTTTTACATCAGAAAAGACTGACAGAGCATGTATTAAAGTAAGTAGGCCACCTCAAAGTGACAGTAACCACAGTCCAGAAGGTTTTCTACATTCCGGATGCTTATTTCCAGAGAGCCTTGTTCCCGGAGCCTGTTGTGGTGGGTACATGAAGTCCTCCGTCCTCTTTCATCATCATCATTATCATCATTACCCACATAACACCTCATTAAAATTCTTATTATTCACCCATTGCTGGCACTGGCTGGCCATGCTCACATAAGACAGCTGTGTTCCCATAGGTAGGTGCCAGTCAGGTGGGTGAAAGAGCTGAGTGTGTACTGGAGCAGAGCAGTGCTTTCACCTTCTCTTTTTCTCTCTTTTTACTGTAGAATATCAACCAGTTAGAGCTTTTTGGAGACATGTCTACCCCTCCTGATATCACCTCGCCCTCGGTGAGTTCCGAGTTACACAAACACAATAAATGGATCACACAGTTCTTTCTTTTCCACAGATCTTGTTGACGACCCAAGACGTGTTTGTTGAGCGAAGCGTGCTTCTTTAGTTGTGTACTTAAGATATTAAACTTGGGCTAAACTAACATTTTAAGATTATTTTAACTAAACTGTTCCTTTAAATAGTACATGTGTTTTCCATAGACCCCAGCCTCTCCTGCTAACACACTGGACCCAACGTTGGCCCACCAGCCACCTTCGGAACTCTTCGCCCCATTCAACCCCGCCTCCGTGCCCTCAGGTTAGTTTACCCATGTGTGTGCCAGAGAGAGAAAGAAGGACAGAAAGACAGAGCAAGTGGTATATTGGTCTCTGCCTCTGACTAGCTCAGGCTAAATGAAGCGTCCGCTGTTCCTGCTGTAGAATACGAATGCTCTCATTACTGGCCTTTGTACTGGGCTGCATGACAAACACTTCACAAAGCAGACTGAATCAACTATCCACTGTAGCTCTATTCCAACTGTGTGTGTTTTTTGTTATGTCTATTGTATAGATTGATCTGTGTCCCCTTAGGTTGAATTTGTTAAGCACAATGATAAAGAATAGCTTTGGCCGAGCATAAAGAAAACTCTTTTAGGGGGTGGGTGGGTGTGTGTGTGTGTGTGTGTTTGTGTGTGTGTGTGTGTACGTAGTGGACTCACATACCTCCCAGTTTCTGAAACAGTGTTTCACTAGAGCACAAATCCCCAAGGACAAGAAGCATGATCCGTACTAAACAAAGATCTCTGGCTGTGATGTCAAACATAAAAGGGAATGGCTGCAGTGATTTTTTTAAGGGAACACCATGATTCCACTGAGTGATGTTACGATTCTCTTTGTGCAGGGCTTGTTTTAGGAAGATCAACCAAGAGCAAGGGTTAGCAGCTCAGCGCTAATTGCTAGAGTAAAAGCAGCGACAGTGCGTCATCCCCCCATCCCCTGTAACTCAATTTAGACGACAAGCCTGAGACAGCTGCTGCAGCCAGATTGACTTGTTCTGAAACACTAAACAGTATATCATCGATACGTCTGGAAACGCGCAACCCATCATCCTGACCATCTGCCGCTTAGTGGAGGCTTCATATGAGTTTAGGATTTTGGAAAATGTAGCCTTTACTCCTCCCATCCACACAATATCAATAACAGTATATGTTCAAGCCTAAATGGTCTTATTGAGCATCCCATTCCAAAACCATGGGCGTTAATATGTCAATAGCTCCAGTGGCTTGTCTGCAGCTGCTCCACCATGGAAGCCCCAATTTCTTTATTTCTTGCCACTCAGGTCTTGTGTGGATGTTTTCGAAAGGTGGTTACCAATGACTGTAGCATGTTTAAAGTTTAACTTGATGCTTCACTTTGCTTAGGCTGTCATGTTCATGTGAGCGTTTTCTCACATTCTTGAGGACCAGGATTCAGAGGAATTTTGTGAAGTAGTAGACTGCCAGACCCAACTCAGAACATACCTGCCCTTCTCAGGCTCCTGCGGTTCATTGCAGATAACAAGATTACATTTCATACACTCCTAGTCATGGAGGCTGCATCTCTCTAGCTTCATTTGACTGATGAGTGAATCATTTCATCCTCTTTAACCACGACTACGCTCCCCCACCTTAGCCCGGATTAATTTTACACACTTTTCTGTGTTTATTGTTGTGGAATGAGATGCCGGTAATAAGCAAATAAGCTTAAAAAAAAGTTTAATTAAATTTTGGTTTATGCCACTGGTGCAAAACAACGTGTCACTAGCAGAGTTGGCGAGTTTTTTTCATAGGGGAAAACTTAGGAGCCAAGAGGAACTGATGCCCTATCCAAAGGAGCCCATCCTTCCTGTTCGGTTTTCTCTAAAGATGGTGTGTTCAGACGGAAAGAAACAGAATCTCAGAAGTGTGCGGTTCATCTGTGGTGTACAAATCGACTGCATCGTTTTGTTATCAGGCCCTTGTGTACATGCTGCTGTTGTTCCTGTTGATGTTCATACAGCAGCTCTCAGTGTGAAGCCTCTCTCCACTTCCAGCTTGGCATAAAATGTTTCACATCCTGACATTCTCTGATCTCACCTCCCTACCAGCAGGCAGATTTCTGTTAAATAAATAAATAAACCTGTCACCATGTACACATTGCACCAGGGTGGACTGTGGGAAGACAAACAGTGTCGCATACTAATACGCCATAACACATGCCATAAATGTCCAGGAATGGTTTGAGGAACGTCTCGACTTGGTCTCCTGATCTCAGTTTGATCTGTGGGTTGTACTGGACAAACTTGTCCAATCCACAGAAAATCGACCTCGCACCTAATTTACAGGACTTAAGATCCGCTGCTAGTGTCTTGGTGATAAATACGACAGTACACATTCAAAGGTCATGCGAAAGGATTACTCACCCAGTCATGGTATTTACACTGATGCACTGATGACTTAACAAACACTGTGAAGCATCTCATTAACAGATGAGTGTGGACTGACACATTAGACTGACAGATTAGACAGTTTTTTAAAAACTCATGCATACTGTCATGCAAATACTATGTCAGGGTCTTTGCTGTGTTCCCACCCAAATAATACCTGCTTATTAGTTCTGCATTTCAATTGTTAAAAGAGGCTATATGAATAAAACAAGCTAACTAAAGGCTTCAGTGCTCGGTCAGTGCTAGGAGGATTGAATTGAGGATTGCACTTAGTTTGTTAATGCAAAAGGTCACATACTGTTAATTGAAGATCTTAATGGACATTATTGAAGTTTTTGTTCCAATCTTCATACCATGGCTAATGTGCTCAATCAAAAATTAACCAGTTTCATACTCAAAATTGTTTTATGGTGCAATTCGGAACATTATTAAGGTGCATGTGGCTTATGATGAAGACGAGATAGCTTCAGGTTGTGAAATCTACACTGGCCATTCGGGAGAAAGTGGGAGATGTATAATGAAATAAGGGCTTGCGTGATATGAGTCAGGTTTTTATAATGGCCTCCTCTAAAGAGAGCTCCTGTTCATTAAGGCCTGGCCTATTGTGAGCGGTAATTACTGCAGTTCATCTGAGCCATAAAGACCTTTTCACTGAGGAGAACTGGGTCATCTTCCTTTACACATCAAGAAGTCCACAGCCTCACTCCAAGCCTCTTTAACTGAATGGTGGTGCTTAAAGCTGAGAGGGTAATGGGTCCGGTCATAATGGCCGATGTCTTTGTGCATGGCCTTGAAGTAGAGATCCATAAAGACCTGTTAGCCTTGATCTTTGTCTTGGTCTTTGTTTTCTGGTGATTGTTATCCTTTAGCAGTTTAGAACTGTGTCATTCTGCTATGTTTTTCAATTATCTGACATTGATATTATTACATAGTTACATAATTATATTTACATACAATTTACAACTTGTTTCAGTGTCAAAAAATGACATTTGAATCTTTCTGACAAGATAAAATTCATAACTCCTGTTATGTAGTACTATTAGTAGTTTCATTCACACACTGTTTTGATGATAGAGTGATCATAAAAACAGCCAACCCTTACAAATACACGTACAAAGTGGGGATCAGTTTACAATAAAAAGTAATTCATACCATTTAAAAAGCAAAGTGTAAGTTACAGCATACCAGGATCGTAGAATGTGAGATCCTCAGGCGTTGCAGGACCCACATATTTTATACCATTTTTTATTTGAAAAAAACAAAAAACAAATACAGAGATCATATATCATTTGGGTGTAGATAAGACTTGCATTTGCTTGTTTTAGTTTGTATTTTGGAGATTGTATTTTAAATATGTTCATTTCAATATTTTCAAAATCTGTAGTAGTCAACAATTCATTGCGAATACAAAGTCATTTCTCTCCGGAGAATTTATGTATATGGAGTTAGAGGCCACTTCTGAGCCGCAAAGAGGCCTAATGTTATTGTTTCTCAACACAAAAATGTTGAGTGCCGCAGTTGCGCACAGATCATTATGCATTTGAGTGTAGGATTGGAGTGTGATTTTGGGCCCGACACAAACACTTACCTCACATTTACATTTACGGCATTTAGCTGAAGCTCTTATCCAGAGCGACGTACATCAGTGCTTAAGAAGTCACAACTGTTTCTTAACTGACAACTATTTAACCGAGATACTGCAGTCAAAGCATCTATACAACAACTGTCAAATAATAATTAGCCAACACCTACCTAACAATACATGAGCCATAGAGAAGTGAGAAGTCAAGGGAAAGGAATTTTTTTTTAAAGTAAGCAGTAGGAAAGGGACATAGTCGCCAAATTGCTCCTTGAAAAGGTGGGTCTTCAGGCGACGCTTGAAGACCACGAATGACTCTGCCGATCGGACCAGAAGAGCGAGTTCATTCCACCACTGGGGAGCCAGGACTGAGAAGAGTCTTGACGCATGTTTCCCTCTTCTCTTGATCGACGGAGGCTCAAGACGAGCTGAGCTTGAAGCCCTGAGAGGACAAGTGTTGTTATGTATGGGGGTGCAAGTCTGCATAAAGAAGAGAGAGCAGAGATTTAATATCAGTTGTGTGTGTAGATTGTCTTCTTTTCATATGATAGCACATAAAGACAATTTCTGTATGTAAATTATAATAAAAGGGCATAACATATGTGTCATAACCTTTCAGCTCAACTTAAAATGCCTTCAGTGCACTTGGACTTGGAGAAAGAAAATACATCAGTCTGATGGTTGCAACTACACAGAATGTGATTATAACTGATTGTAATAAAATCCATTAATTAAATTTACATATTTTTTTCTACTGTGTTTTTGCACTGTGTGTCCCTGACAAAACACTAATGCCACTAATAATGGATAA
Source organism: Brachypetersius altus (assembly GCA_037974465.1). NCBI lineage: Eukaryota > Metazoa > Chordata > Actinopteri > Characiformes > Alestidae > Brachypetersius > Brachypetersius altus. The sequence continues at coordinate 16,502 of JBBPDB010116627.1, forward strand.
GATCATGGCTGTCAGATTCATTCCTGTTATGCAATGAATGCCTTCTCACTTTTCCTCCTTATCTCTTTTCGTACCTCCATTCTGTCACCTCTCCTCAGGTTACGTGACGATGGGAGCAGTGCCCCCTGCTTGGGCGCAGCAGCAGTTTGCAGCGCAGGCACCGCTGGCGTTCGGAGTGCAGTCGCCAGTACCCATGGCTCAGGTCCTGCCAGGTGGTCAGCCTCTGATCTGGGGTCAGGCTAACCTGTTCCCAGCCACTCAGCAGCAGTGGGCAGCCATGGCTGGGGCCCACTTCTCGCCCGCTGCCTTCATGTCTGCCCAGACAGTTGGGCCACTGCCGGCCGCCATGTTTCAGACACTGGCGCCCATGCCAGTGGCTGCAGCAGCCTCCTGTGAGATGCCCACAGTGGCCGTGGCAGGGGCAGGTGCAGGGATGGGACCAGTCCCAGGGACGTCGTCCTCCACCGCATCCAGCCCACAGCACAGTGAACGTTCGTTGCCCCGGCAGGCCAAGATGAGCAAAGAGATGTTCAAGGACTTCCAGATGGCCAAGCCACCGGCTGTGCCGACACGCAAGGGTGAGCAACAAAGCCTGGCCTGCACAACAGACGCCTTTAGCAGCTACTTCAGCCGTGTGGGCATGGCGCAGGACAATGATGACTGCGACGACTTCGACATCTCCCAGATGAACCTGACGCCTGTCACCTCCACCACGCCCTCCACCAACTCACGTGAGTTAAATGTATAATGAACAGACGCTTCTTTAGCACATGATGTGTTTAGTGGACAAGGAGAAGATGACTGGCTTTTCCCACGCAAAAACACTGCCTGTCAGCACAGGTAGTATTCTACATTTCACCTGTCACAGCAAAACAGTTCTGAAATACTCCTTAAATTCATAGGACCAGGATTAAATCACTTTAATGAGCTTTAATTTCAAGTCATTTTGGACCATTTCCATTGAACAAATTGTCAAGAAATGTCTAAACACTGTGACGTGTTTAAATAGAATACAAAAAGGAGTTTTGGATATGACAGCAAACGTTTACTTCCACAATCCACTCACTCTGCATTAATACACTTCTCCCGCTTGGATGGAGAGATTAGCTCTTCTTCCCATCCTTCTCCATCTTTTAAGGAGTGCTGACATAATCATGGACGCCATGACAAACGTTATCCCTTCCCGACATCCAGAATTAGCTTGTAGCTTCCACTTTGATTTTCCGTGAACTGCGCACTCTGTCTTTTTTCCCCCCTCCCAGTGAAAGGTTGAGAGGTGGCCTTTGATGCTGCTGCTCACGAGGCATTGTCTTTAGTCAGCATGAAAATGACAATTAATAATGCAGTAAAGAGGGGTGAGAGGCAGACAGAGAGTGAGGGAGCATGTGTGTGAGCCATTCCCAGCTGCACGCTGCTGCAGAGTAGGGTAATTATCACCAGTCTCTGGAGAGCCATGCATTGTGTGTTCAGCCTGTTTGGATCCTCACAGTCCCGTTGTGCTAATTACTGCTGCGGAGGAGTGCTACACTGTTGCACCAGCCACACAGATACACATGCGCACACATACACGTTCACACTAGGTGTGAGGGTCAGACTCATTTATGAAGTGACAATGAGGGAGCATGAACCACCAGGTCTTTTGGGGTGCATGCAGTGCGAAGGGAATACTTTGCCAACCCACCAGAGCGTTTGGGATGAGGACAAAGAACATGTTTGTGTATTGGAAGGGTTAAACAACTCGAACATCTGTGGGACAATTACAGCGCTTTGTTATGTTTGGGTGAAAAACAACTTCTCTTTGACATGAGTAATTTAAAGCAATGATTTGGCTGACAGTTATGTTTACAGAATTTCCCTCCTATTTAGCTTTGCACTGGGACTGTGGGGCTGATGTGATCAAAGCTTGTAACTATCAGTTTGCCATCATTTAAACTGGCTAACAATTATGCTCTGAAAAGGAGTAAGAGACAAGTGAAGAAAGTGAGTGTTAATGACTTTTTGTGTTAATTTGGACCTTCTTGTTTATATAATTTGTTATATATATATATATATATATATGTATATATATTAGGGTTGTAGCGGTACACAGATGTCACGGTTCGGTACGTACCTCGGTTTTGGGATCACGGTTCGGTACAGCAAAGTTACGCAACAAAAAGTTCTAAAGAATGAGGCTTGG
>JBBPDB010116688.1:0-17500 GCA_037974465.1 Brachypetersius altus
TTTATGAGGGACTGATTAGTGATCAGCTGAATCACATCTTATTTAATGAGGAAAAGCATAAAAACACTGCTGTAATCAACACTCTCCTCTGTGACCAGTTGGATGGTTCATCTCTAAAACAGCAGTCTTGTGGAATACAATAATTAGTACCTACCATAGAATCATGTTGGATCCATCACTACTCAGTGAACTGGGATCATTTTCACATTAATCAACAATAATACATTCGGCTCTAAAATGTCATTACATGACAAACACTGCCTGCAGTGCAATTCCTCAATATGTTGAATAGCCTCACAACAAACTGATGGGTGAAGCATGGATGGGTAAACTGTAGCAAGGTTTCTGAAGCAAGTTTCTGAAGCAAAGTAATGTAAAACTGCTCTGCAAGTGGTCAAAAAATGTAGAAAAAACATATAGAATGTAAAAACACTGTAGAGTAAAACAGTAAAACATAAGAAACAATGAGCTGAAGTCTAAAGAGTAGGGACCAAAATATTGTCAATTGATATTGGAGGCTGGGGTTGGTGTTCTCAGAGTGAGAGTTCTTCCACCAGAAACACCACTGAGTAGAAGAACTAATAACACAGGCAGTTTCAAAACACAGGACTTCAATTCTTCAACTCTTTATGTCGTAGTGCTTTATGTGTTTCATGCAAAATGACCAGTCATGCATATTTAAAAATATTTCAACTGCAGGCGTCACACAATGGTCCACAAAACAGTGATCTGTAGACCATAATGGAGGCAGACCACTGTTTTAGCACAGGTAAACCCAGGCCATCTCCCAAACAAACACAAATACAGCTTTCAGAATCCACATCACAGGTTAGTCAACAACAAGCACAACCACAATCCTCATCTGTTTCAGCAGAACATGTAGTCAACCAGCCAATACAGGTAATGAAAAGAAGAAATGGAAGCTCCGGCCAGTTAGCATTAGCTTCACTGAAGTACTTAATGCCTAGTGGGTAAAACACTTGCCTGTGAACCCGATGACCACAAAGTCACAGGTTCAAACCCCCCACTTTCTACCATCGTGTCCTTGAGCAGCCCTTAGCCCTCAGTGTCTCCAGGGGGACTGTCCCTGTAACTAATGACTGTAAGTGGCTCTGGATAAAAGCGTCCGCCAAATGTAACAGAATTGAAAGGTAATGCTGTCCAGCAGCACGGCATTCGAAAAGTGAAACACGCTCCTTCACCCTTTCATTGTTGCTGGTATCACATGATTGGGTGAGTCCTAGATAGTGTGTGGAATTGAAAAATAAATAAATAAATACTTTTTTTTTTTTACTATATCCCTCTCTTAAATGTCCAGTCATAACTTAGCAAGAGTAATTAAGCCCAGATACCTCCTACAATCTTTCAGAAAGAAAGAGAAATAATCAAATGTTGTGAAGGATATTCTTAAATCAAATGGTTTATCAAAAAATGGATCATCTAGGAAGTTGAGTTTTAACACTTAATGCTCTAAACTCTTTGGAGTTTCCTTCTAATACTCTAGTATGTTTGAAAGCAAACACTCCTGTACTTTACTCAAGTGGAATTAGAAACAGAGCATGGAGAGTTAATACTTCCTTAAGTAATATTTGATCATGGATGCTCTTACTTTCACTAGATTTGCTATTAGATATTAAAAAGCAGAAACCATACCATCTTGTTCCTATCAACTTTTTTTCGTTTAGTGCATTCAGTTCCATTTTTCTATTCTCATTCAAGACTAATTTGAATCTCAAAGACACAACATTAGTATTCATGGTTAATGTGTTAAAACATGTTAGATCCAACAGTGTTGGAGCTTCAGTCACATAAGCCCGAAACCATGGATAGAGCACGCATTCATGCACACGCCGTTCCTCGAAGAGCCTAACCTTTCCTGAGTGTTTTCTTTGCTGGATTGGTAGTGTCCACTCATTTTTTTGCTCTTAACAGCTCCAGGTTTAGGCAGAAATGCGTTAAACGGCTGTCCGTGAGCCCCACGCTGCTTATTGTGCCCGGCCGTCCTCCTCGCGAGCATGTCGTCCTTCTCCAGGTCAGGAAGGGGACCTTCATCATCATGCTCATCATCATCATCATCATCATCATCATCATCATAACGGAACCTGGAACCATCAGTGGGGGCCAAAGCTGAACTAAGAGCTGCCGGTTCCTTCTGAGCAATTGTGGCAGCTGCTGCTAACAACTTTGGTTCCAGGTTTTCAACTCTGTTAAAAGAGCACTCATAAGTAGAGTCTTACACACAACAGTTTGGGGGGAAAAAATCCAATGTGCAAAAGCGTTTCCCAAGCCCAAATGTAGTCGACAAGTAAATACACGTCAGGTGTTTGAAGTTTGCTTTTTTCCGCGCACGTGTGGGGGGTTCTGGGGAAAATTATTAGTTTGGTTCTCAGAAAAAATCGGTGTGAGACTGAATCCAAAACTGGTGATCCATGTAAAACTGATGGATTACCAGACATAAAAATGGACAAAGGTGAAAACATCAGCTGTAAGATGGCAGTGACTATGGTTCAAGTGTTGGGATATCATGCATTCAAACTCTGGTAATGCCACAGCCGTCCAGTGCAAGAGAGTTCAAAAAAGCTTAATTGGCCTCATTGGTAATGGGCTTCCCCCTGGAAGATACTGACCAACAGGGGGCGTCTGTATCCACCTCCACCCCTCCACTTGGAGGCATGTCACAAAAACATACTTATTAGACCAAAAATGGATAAATGAACATGCTCTAAACGGCATTCAGGTTTTTGTTGCCTTTTGAAGCGGCATTTTTCAGTGAGGCATTACATTGCCACTCGTTTGACACAGCCTGCAGTCCATTTTGTGGTATCATGTTCCGTGCAAAAAGAACTTTGGACACGCAAACTTGGAACACCAAACAAGACTTATCAACAATTTGTGAGAAGTTGGAAATTTGTCTTTTTCGCCAAACTACTCCTACCCCTTCACAAAGCCCCACAAGCCAGTTTGGGATCATTTCAGAAATAAATCCCTTTCCAGTTAGCAAACAAATCCTCCAGACTACAGGTGTGGAGGACCGGTTAGTGTACACTGCACCACAACTTGTATTAGCTCCACAAGAAACACCCAAGTGTTAGACCACCATTCTCATTCAGTACGCCCACCTCTGTCCAATCTTGTATCGCTTTGTCGTTATGTTTCTCTCCAGTATTTGAGGATCTCTGGCCGTACCCCTGCTCGGGTGGGCGCTCTCTGTTTGCCCAAATCCAGGTGTGTCTCTCTTGGAGGCCGGCAGAGGCAAAAATCGGTTATGGGAAGCTCCGCCCATCCCCTTCTGAAACGTCCCCGCCCGTCGCGCCATCATGTCATCCTTCTCTAAATCCGGCTGCCTGTCCTTCTCCTCCTCCGCCTCGTCCTCCTCGTATTCCCTCTCATCCCTCGCTTTCTCGGCCAGCCTCAGCTCCAGCGCCTCCCGCTCTGCCAAGGCCAAGGAGCGCTTGGCATCATTGCTCAAGGGTCTAGGAGGCTCAGGGGATGAGGTCGGGGCGTTCGCACCTCCGCTGAGTGTGTACGTGGGGGAGGCGATGGAAGGTGAATGCAGAGAAAATGGAGAGACAGAATGAATACAGGGAGAGGGAAAAGAAGAGACGGTGCAGGCAGAGTCAAAGCACGATGCAGTTCAGACAAGTGGAACCAATGGATACACAAATTCCTCCATCACACATACATAGAACACATGTGTAGGATCTGTTTCATTCACATATGCTCTCACACACACAAGCCAAATGCACATTAAATGACATTAAATCACACAAGAAGTACAAAGCCAGCTGCCAGTACAGCATAATGCAGCACTAATAGCACTAGTAGCAAGGCTATGAAGAAGTTATGGCAGGTACGCCAACATCAGCCCTTAAAGGTACACTAAGTAACACTTTCTCATGACACAAGCCATTGTTGAGATGGTTTCTCTCGCATACAGGGATGGAATGTAACTACTAAACAAATTGTTGACATCTAGGACAAAAGAGGAATGAGTGATTTTATTGAACCAGTAATATCCGTTTGATGTGACAGAATTAAGTTGGAGCCTTAATACGATTATATTTAGGATGAAATACAACAGACTCAAAAAAAATGAGCTAGTGGAGTCATGTAACCTACAAAATGAAACTACGTCAACAGTAAAAACGCATGAATTGAGTTCGCTTGTAGCTTGTTTGCGTAAAATAGATGAGAATAAGTACATTTCAATGCAAAGAGATAAAGAGAATTCTATTCCAATGACAGAAGCGTTTTAGTGAAATCCTTCAATTTAGCTCCATTAACAGTCGAACTTTATGTTGAGGTAAGGAAGTCTGTATGCGCTGATTTGACCGAATGGAAATGTGTGGCATGACTGAATTAAGTTCATACAACAATTACGCCCACATCAGCCCTTAAGAATTAGATTTGACTGGTGGGTTTCAATGCAGCAGTGGAATTAAACAGAAGACCAGCTACTTCAGAAGAAGCACCCACTTTTGAGAGAAATCTAAATGCAACCATCTTTTTTAGTGCATAAAAGTCTAATTTGTCTCTTTTAGATTTTAAATATCACTTTTCCTGATAATTTTAAACTAGATTGTATCTGCAATTCATTTAGTTATTTTAATAACCTCAGATAATTAAAGCTGAAAGAGGACAGCAATGACTGACAATATCTATTTGGGTACAACTAACATTATTGCAATACAACTCAGGAAAATTTTTTTAGAGCAGTTTATTTTGAAATCGGCATCTCTATGAGTGTGACAACCATTTCATGCCAGTGTCTGTAAAATTCCTACACAAACACCTCATTCTGCTTTAAGAGGTACTGATTACTGCATCACATCTTATTTAATGAGGAAAAGTATAAAAACACTGCTGTAATCAACACTTTCCTCTCGGACTGAGACCAGTTGGATGGAAAAACACTACTAGAAGTTCCTCAAAGGTAATCATTGCCATTTTGTTTAAGAGAGAACAAGAGATTTGCTTTCTTTGAATTATTCTGTAAACGCTGCATCATTTCTATTATTTTGATGTTTTGTCATTTCCTTTAAAATTATGTTTTAAAGAACAATATTTAATATTGATACAGATGTGTCATTCATCAGTTAAAATTTCAGTGTTAATGCTGAGTTAATATCTGTAATACTGTCATAGTATGAACTAGCATTTTTTTCGAGGAAGCTGCAAAATAATAGAGCCAGCATTACTGAAAACATTCCAGCGACTAGTGGTGTGACCTGGCTTAGTGCTATTTGTAACGTTAGCTCATTCTGACTAATCTCAAGCAGTGTGAACCTCAGGTCTTCAGGGAGTACTTATAGTTGAGCTAAATGAAAACTACAATTCACTGATCGCTCTGCTGCTTCAGGATCCACATGAGGCTGTTTTCTTCTCAGGTGTTCAAATGCGAGGTTATCCATCCATAAAAAGCCAAGTCAGACTTGTATATGTTTTATGTGCTGTACTTGATTCTTCGTTTTAAGAAAATGCTTCCTACTTCTACTTCAGCTTTCAGCATTACTTTTTGCTCACATAAGTACAGCCCTACAGGCGAATCCCTGCCCTCTTCAGGTCATTCATTCCCTCTAGTCACATTGACAATGTAAAGGAAAAGTCAACTGTACAGTAAACTCATTTTACTTTCACTACATGAATCTCATGTGCAGTTTATCATACACACACAGGAAGACAGTTCTGTATATTTGTATTTTTTCGCACCATGTGTGTTTTTGTATATTTTGTATGTGTATGTATGCATATGTCATTTTCGCAATTGATGTTTTTCTTATTGTCTTACCTTTGTTTAAATCTTTGTTTCTTGTTGCTGTAACAAGTTAAATTTCCCACCCGTGAGGATCAATAAAGGTTATCTTATCTTATATTGTCTTTGAGTAATCCATGACCTCTAAAGTGAAATAAAACAGTCTGCCCATAATACTTCACTTCATTCTTTTTACAAAACTGCACAGCTTCAACACACCTTGCCCAGATTATTAAAGATTTAAACTGGAAATTATAGCACATTTTCCTCATATACCATGATGTTTCTAACTGAACCCAGTATCAGGGAGGGTCCCGGAGCTAGCGGAGTGTTTGCACTCAATGACCAGTGCACAGTGATGTTTTAGAGGCCAAAAGTCAGTACATGTTTATCTATAGACTGTGTTCCTGTTGTAATGGGTACATATGGCTATGACAGACATACTGATGGTTAAATGTTTGCCTTTCGGTTGGAATGTCCAGTGAAACACTTAAAATTTGGTCAGATTATCATAGAATATTTCTCTTAGTGTACCTTTAAACCTATCAGGGGAAGCATATCACTACAGCACTGTTGCAATGGTAACAACGTACGCTCCCACAAACACACCTGCCTACATCAACTCCAATTAGTTCAGGCTGTTTAAGAAGCGTGTGTGTGTGTGTGTGTGTGTGTGTGTATATATATATATATATATATATATGTGGTGCGTGTGTATGTATGTGGGACATGTGTGGAGGGTGTGTGTTTGCGTGTATTTGTGTGTGTGTGTGTATATGTGTGTGGTACATGTGTGGTGTGTGTGTGTGACGTGTGTGTATTTGTGTGTATGCGAGTTAGTGAGAAGGTTTGCCAAACCATTCACCCACTGAGCTACAAATCACTGGTACTACTGGAGAGGAGAACCAGACCATTCAGCAAGCAAAGTATATGTGCGTGTGTGTGTTGTGCCTTTATGTGTCTTTTGTGTGAATTTATGTGTCTTTTGTGTGTTTGTACACATTGTATGTGTGTCTAAAGGGGGTTGGTGTGTGTATATGTGTGTGTGTATGTGTGTATGGTGTGTGCGTGTGTGTATGGTGTGTGAATGTGTGTGTGTGCCCTACTCTCTCTCTCCCTACCTGCCCACCACTCTCTCTGCTGTTAGCCCTGAGCTCACACCGATGGTGGGCATGGCAACAGCTGCTGTGGAGAGGAGGCGCTGAAGTGTCTCTGACTCATCCCTCTCTCTCTGTCTCCTCCTCCTCCTCTCCTCCTCCTCCTCCTCTTCTTCCTCCTCTCCCTCTTTCCAGGAGTCACTCTCCATCTCAGTCACCCCCCCGAACGTCACAAACCGCCGCCGGTCGCCTTGGGAACTCCCTCGGCCAGCGGCCAGGTCGCCCCGGGCAACTTTTGCCGAAGTGGCGGCAAGTATGGAGCCTTTCTCAAGACAGGCCTGACACAGAGGGGCGGGGGGCGAGTCACTGCACACACCCACACACACACACACACACACACACACCACACACACACCACATACACCACATAAACATACACACACACACCCACACCCACACACCACATAAACACACTCGGACACACACACATACACACCACGTATACACACACATACATACACCACACAAACATACACACACACACACACACACACACACATGCACCACATAAACATACACAACCACATACACACATACCACATACACACACATGCACAAAATACACACACACACATACACCACACACACACGCACATAAACACAGGTCCGTATACACATGTAGGAGAGGCAAGTAAGAGAAAAAGAAGAATTAGAACTAAAAGTGCAGAAAGAAAGTTTAGCGAATGCTAAAGAGGGCGGAAAACGGTCTGTCTGTCATCAGTCAAGTCATTTAAGGGTAAAGCAGAAATATCAATACTTTTTAGATTAACTTTAAATTGCAAAGATTGTAACTATTTCGAATTTCATTTCTTACAGAAATTATTTACTAATGTACACTTGTAGAATATATGGTCAACCGCAATGTTCTATTGTTAAAGTGGGAAATAATACGGAGCTTGAGAACTGCTGGGAGATGAGTACACAGGTGGTCCAGGGACCCCCAGGCGGTCCACCACAATTAAACACATAGACCTGGGGTCCCTAAGGACCACACAACCACATTTGTGGTACTCTATGTTCAGAAATCAAGCCTCAAGCCATTAAAATCACCAACATCTATGCAGTTTGTGCTCTCACTTAAGGCAAATCAACTTTTTTGCAGAAAAATCATAACGGAAATCCAACGGTCAAACAAATAACTGAAATAACAAATAATCAGACGTCCCAAGTTTTGCTCAGCACCAGATAGGAAAGAAGGAAAGAAATTGATACACAACTTTAGCTTATCAAAGAATTTAAATAACTGTAATACAAGGGGTGCCCGGCTACGAGAGTCTCGACATGCGACGCTCACACCCTAACTTACTTTTTTCTGTTACTAAAATACAGTGTACAAGCACAGAATATTTATGTCCTTTTTCTTTCTGTGGCTTAGTTGTTTTTATGTTCCAGATTATAATTGTACAACTGTGTTAGGATCGGTAAGTGACTGGGGCTACGGTGTGTTGTAGGAACAGATCCGTGTTGTTACTTGAGGACCCCCTGTATTACATAAGGAGTATGGCTAAAGGACATTTCTTAAGCTGATATGTAATATCCCTGCACTCTTAGGATGTAAAATATGGTCAAAAATTAAAACAGCAACAGAAACTTGCTCAACATGGAAGGCTTTCTACAAATGTGAAGCCTGTTTTCTCATAACTGCATAATTGTTTGCAAGATTTAAGTTATTAAATATAATTCCAGCGCTGGATAAAAACCTGGATCCGGATTGGAAAAGATTATATTTTAAGTTACAAGAGTAAAAAGCTTCAAGAGCGCTTTAGTCATGAAGATCCCAAAACAAATGAAGTCTTTCTACCATTAAGGCTCTACCAATGTTTTCATGAGGCATTACACCAGTGACGCGATGCTTAAAATGGAAAGTCCCAAAGAAGCCAGCCAAAGCATCTCTCTCTCTCTCTTTCACTCTCTCTCTCTCACTCTATCTCTCTCTTTCCCTCTCTCTCTCTCTCTGTCTCTCTCTCTTTCACTCTCTCTCACTCTGTCTCTCTCTCCCTCTATATCTCTCTCTCGGTGTGTCTCTCACTCTCACTCTTTCTGTTCACAATAGATCTGTCAGAATCCTTTCATACAGGAGCTACACAGCATAAATGCCCAAAATCCACTTACACATTTACAGCTCATACAAAACAAACCAGCCGTTTGTTAGAGTGGTCCTGTAACCAGTTGTTGTCTGAGTGGGTTCACGAATTATAGCAATGTTGTTTGAATGCCCCCCCGCCCCCCCAATGTACAGTCAAAAGGTCAAGGTCAGCGGTCAGGCACCTGTTCTCTGTGCTCATCTTGAGCCTCTGCCACTTCTCCAAGTCTGACTCCGTAATGGCCCTCTGAACCAGTGCCTGCCGAGGGTCCCGCTGTGGGGGGGCACTTGTTTGGCCACGTCTCCTAGCCAGGTCATCTTTCTGTATATTAGGCACTGCCGGCCTCCCTTCTCCCTCTGCCTCTCCCTCATCGTCATGCCTCTCCCTCACTTTCTCGGGGCTCAGACAGAGGTTGTCCTTCCGAGTTATGATCGATGCCTCAGAGGCCTCACTGAAGAACAACAAGGTGAAGAGGGCTGGTCAGTTTAGAACGTTTACAAACAGAAAAACCACGAGATCTTTGAACCCATGAGAACTTTCAGGATAGTCTCTGCCCACAAGTTGGTGGGGAAAACCGATAGAGGAAGGGGCTCCGGAGAGCGGCCGAGTGGCGGTGTGCCACCAAAGAGCAAACGGCGAGAGTGTAGGAGAACAAACACTGGTTTTAGACTGTTTTACACCATTTATATTTACTGAAATCAGATTGTAGCAATACACTCTGGGTTCTAGTGATTAAAGATCCCATCTTCCAGTGTTCTTCCAATCGTTCCTGTTCCTGTCATTCTTTCACCATTCAGTGCACAACATATTTAACATGTCTGGTGAGAAACTTTAGCACTATTTCTATTTCAGACAATGATGTGCGGTATCATGCATCATGTGCTAAATCACTATCATTATGTTTAATATCATAATGTGCTGTAGTCTTACCATGTGAATTACAGGGCAGTAGCCAATCAGCAGCAAGGAGAAATGAATAACACTCTTGGAGTGGCTACTTTCAGACCTTTTTATTTATTTAGTACTGAGTATTGGAATTATATTTTATTATATTTTATACTGTTCTTGTCTTTGGGTCGCTGTGTGTCTGTGTAGTCGTAACATAAGCAACTTCCATTGGGATCAATAAAATGTTCTTGATTCTGAAATTACTATCCATTATATATATCTGGGAATGAATGAAAGTACTTTTGCGCTCTGTCTATGTATATGTGTGAGTATCCATGAGTCAGGGTATTGCTTGTTTGTCTAGATGCACCTGTTTTCTGTGATCATTGAAAGCCTCTGCCACTTCTCGAGGTCGGACTGAGTGATGGACGTCTGAGCCAGTGACTGACGGGGGTCCCTTTGAGGGGCGGTCCCACTCTGAGCTCTCCTCCTGGCCAGATCATCCTTATAGAGGTTAGGAACCACCCTTTCCTCCTCTCTCTCCTCTTCCTCACTCCTATTTTTCCCTTGAGGATTGAGGAAGGAGTTATCCTTACGGATTATGATTGACACTTCAGCGGAGGTGGCGTCAACTTCACTAAAGCACGGTATCGCCACAAAAGAATCCCGTAGCACACACACGAGAACCCAAACACACCAAGGACACACATTTTCATCACATACAGACAGGAGAGAAGAAGAAAACAAGGATGAGTGAATGGATGAATGCATGAATGAAACCTTAGTCAATTTCCTAATCCCTCAGCTAGGATTTAGAAGATGTCTCTACTTACTGGCTCTTGGTTTAGCCTAGAAATCGAAACAAAAACAAAGGGAAACATGCCAGCTTCCCTCTGGCTTGTTAGCTAGTTTCACCAAAGCATGTTGTCCACCAACTTTAGCAACTGTTGTGATATTATGGCCATATTTAAAAGGCCCTGAAAGGCCCGGATCTCCCCACACACCTCCGTTTCTCTTGCTCCATTTTCTCCATCCTCTCCAGCACTGCTTGCTGGGAGGCCAGCCGGATGCCCTCCCACCGCTCCCGGTCCTTACTGCTACAGCCCACCGGCAAAAAGTGATGAGTCACATTGGACCTCGGCTGGTTCATGCGCGCTCTTCGGGACGCCAGGTCATCCTTCTGGACATCTGGAACTCTCCTCTCTCCATCTTCATCCTCATCGTCGTCGTTGTTGGCATCCCAGTCGTGATGCGGCTCCGTCCTCGGGTCATTATCACGGCGAAGGATGATGTCCGGTGACGGGGACCTGACCTTATCGGGTTCCGTGGCAATCACCTTAGGACTGGAGGGGGAAGGTCGCCATGACAACGTGAGTTTGAATATACGAGACGGGTCGAGCGGCGGAATGTTATTGCTTTCAAACCCACAGGAGTTTCAACCAACTCACACACACACACACACACACACACACTTTGTTTTCAACAAAGGTAGGATTAGGTTTGAGGTAAGGCGGCTTGAACCAAACAGAAACAAACGTCACTGCAAACAGTAGCGAGCAAAATAGACAAAAACAATAAACTCCACAAATGCATTTGTAAGGCAGGCAAACTTTGTTAAGATCTGTATAGACAACCACTATGAAACCTCTTAATTATTATAAGACTCTAATAAGAATCTGAAATAATAAAGCTTTATTTGTTTTAAGAAACTATTAAGAACCCTAAAACATAAAGCTTTGTTTATTATAAGAACCGTATAAGAACCTGAAATAATAAACTTTGATATAAATCTTATAAGAACGCTAAATAAGTTGTATTCAATATAAGAATCGTATAAGAACCCTATTTTAAAAGTACTTCTATTAGTAAGCACACACCAATATTAGTAATGTCTTTTTCATAATAAGATATTTTACATGTCCTTGAGTCTTTAAAAAGCTCAATAACACACACATAGAGCCCTCGACACACAACCCAACCGTCTTTATAGAACTGTGGGGAGTTTCATAAACACATGCACGAAATACATGTCAGTGTCGGTTAGTGGGCTAAAGGCTCATTTATGCTCAGTGTTAAATATATATAGGAGACAGTCTTCTGCTCATAGTTTATGTTAATTTCATCCACATTTGTCGATGCAGAAGAAAGGGAGCAGAACCAAAATAGCGAGTAGGTAGTGTAGCCAATAGTTACAGTGAGACACAACAAATAAATGGCAAAAAATGGCAAGACTTGATGAGAGACTGGGTGAGCTAAGTTTTAAATATCTATGTGAGTTTTTTTACATACAGATTTTTTTTTTTGATTTATTTAGACTTTATTTACACTTTATATCATTCTTGTCTCTGTGTCTCTGTGCAGTCCTAAAATAAGAAATGTCTAATTCTGGTTACGACCTCACAAAATTATAATGTTTGCTGTTCTTAGAAACAATTGCATCACATTCACGACCACATGAGGAACACATATCCTCTTGTACAACAAACCATGCTGTACTGCGAACAAATGATTTTCTATTGCAAATAAAATGGTCTATATCTGAACTGCTTGATGGCGGGGCCAAATAGAAGCCGCAGCTCAGCTGACTGTGTCACTACTCTCTGATTGGTTGAAATGTTGTCATGACAACAGACGGACTTGGAAAGAGGCCACTGTTTTTTTACTGTCCGTGCAAAAAACACCAACGGAGATACGAACCAACAAGTCGACAAAATACAACTGCCTGTTCCTGATCAATTTCAGTGGGAGTGTTCGATGACACTAATAAGTTCATTTTTTTAAAGCTGTAGGAACCACAAATGTGTGCCAGGGCATCGCTAACACGTTAGCTGGCATGGAAATCGTCACACGGCTAAAGAATGCAAGTTTAAAAAGGCTATAAAAATAGAAGGCCACAATAACAAAAGCAGCTCTGACAGAAAACATCCCTCTGGTTCGACTCCAGGGACGCGGTTTTGGGACGACGACCGGCCGTAAACTGTGAGGAGAGAATTGCGCTGCTGACGCATCAGAAACTCCATTAAAAATACACTGGAAAATCAAAGTGTGCTGCAAGTTCAGTACCATCACAGCATGGTTTAGCGACAGCACGATTCCTGTATGTCTATGGAGAAGTGCTAATAGAAGTATACGGGCCGTCGTGGTTACATTGTTTATTTTTGTAGGTAAAGGGAGCATGAATGAGCATTCAGATGCATACGCATGTTCATGCACTCTTATTAGTGAGTGGTCTCCCAGTTTAGTATACACTATAGTCACTATAATATCCTGCTGACCTGGTATAACGCACAGAGGCGGGCAACACTTTAATCCCCGCCTTCTCTAGCCTTCTCTTTCTCTTCAGTTCCTCCTCCCCAAGTTCAGACTCCGCCCCTTTCTCAACTGCCCATGGGACAGTCTTCCAGGAGCTGGGGCTGACACGACCCTCTCTCAACACACCAACACACTCCTCTCTAACACACACAGCGGAGGAGAAAACCACAGTGTTTTAGCCTTCAGTGTTATTTTTCTGAACATGTATGCGTGCATGCAAAGTTGTATAAGCTTCTCTGAAACCTCATGTGTTTTTAAGGAACAAATCAGCAAAATTCAAATTCACACAGTGAATTTTCCTCTCACCCTGAATGCATTCGATCTTAGACATGGTTGGTGTGTGAAGCTCATTTCATTTGATTTGTGATGGGCAAGAGCATGAAATAGCTATTTCTGTTTTTAGCTAAAGTTGTAAAGTCTGTATATTTGTTTGTTTGACAAAAAAACATAATCTACAATAACGTTTTCACATATAGTGTTTTACCTGTGCGCAGAACTATGTTCTTGTTAGGGGGCAAAACCTTAAGCAGAGCTCCCCAAACGTTTGCATAAGACTGTTTTTACAGATATGTATCCCCTTTTCTAGACATTATAATTACACAGGTGAAAGTGACCATTTGTCATACATGAAAACACCACTGCACACAGTGTGTACAGCATGAAACTCTTCCTCTGCATTTAACCCATTCACCAAGTGAAGCAGGGGGCAGCTACGAACACAACGCCCAGGGAGCAGTGCGTGGGGACGGTACCTTGCTCAGGGTACCTCAGTGGTGCCTAGCGGTCTTGGGAATTGAACCCGGACTTTCTGGTCGCAGGGCAAAAGCCCTAATCACTAGCCTACCAGCTGCCCCATACATACTTCTGTGCACAGGTTTTTATTAATTTTAAGAAAACACTTTTGCTCTCGACATTTTCAGAGCAAAATATTGTGGTTAAACCAAAAAAGCATCACATGTTTACCCTTTACTGAAGAGTCTGAAGCAGTTCGTAGCTATCCTCACATGTTTACTCATGGTTATTCTGCTTTGTTTCCTGTGGGTGTGTTTTTGTTGTAGCGTTTTTACACCACCACTCTGATACACGTCAAGCAGAAACAATGGTCTGCATGTAGGTCAGAAAGCTCTTAGCTGTCAGAGCAGGTGGTTCTGTGCAGCATTAAGCAACATAACAGTAGTTGAAGTATGGCTTTCTAGACTGAGTGATACCAACATGATAAATTCATGAAATGCTGCTCAATAAAGTATCACTCTATTAAACCTGTATGAGCGGAGAGCAAAATGAAGACGTGTCATGAGCTTGAGCTTCCGATGAGTAGGAACTGTGTAGCATATCCAGGGGTCGCTGTGGAGATTCTCCCGCCACTCGACGCTGCACTGCCTTTAGACTGTGTCCAAAAAAGGCCCAAATCCTTCACGAGTTTAGCTCTAATTTCTGTCTGCTGGACGAAAAGCATCCCATGCACTTAATGAGATTTCTGCAGTGGGAAAGGCCATGAAAACAGCCTGGAGGGCTTCCTGAGCATTAGGCCCTGAAGAAACACTGGCTAGTCTGGCGACTGCATTCTAAGAAACCTCATGATATGTCGTGTTTCTGTAGAGGGATTTCCGACCCAAATCGCTGGACTGGGCCCTCGGGTCTCTGGTTATGACACAGAAAACGTTCCACATGTGAACAGTGCGCTCTCGATTTCTGGTTTAGCTGGAAGTGGTGAAGATTTAACGAGATTTAACGAGATTGCAGTTTTTAGAGCTGCCAGGCCCGACTGAACCTGCTGCTACAGTCAGTGATGGTCACACAGAATCAAGTGAAATGAAACAGTTGCTGTGAGACCCTGATGCCACAGAGGCTGAAGACCCGGGCACACTCGGGATGGTCTGGGATATTGGGACCTGGCATTACAACTTCCTGGACAAATACATTTTTGTTGAATTTAATTTTGTCATCTATTGAATAATGTAACCAGCTGAACTCAGCCCTTTTCTCCCCACTGACTGATGATTCATAGTCAGTCAAGAAACTGGATTATTACCTTCTGTGCTTCTGCTTCAACATGGAGAACATGTCCACTTCATGAACTGCTTTACTGTCAAACTGTGATGGCTGGACATCTGAACACGACAGGTCTTGATGTTTCTGGTGTTCAGTGTTCAGAACCAACCAGGAATGCTCTGAGGAATTGGACCTGGAGACCCAGGATGCTCTATGTGAAGAAGGTGAGGTGGTAGAGGGAGTGTGATGATCTGGGTGATGCTCTGCTGGAGAATCTTGGGTTCTGCATTCACGTGGACGATCCATGGACACCTAAAGCCCTCAGAGCAGCTTCAGCCTTCATGGAGACGCTGTTTCTAGTGGCACTTCCTTCAGCAGGATGATCACCACCACTGTTCAGAGACCGTTTGAGGAACCTCACAAAGAGCTCAAGGTTCCTCCAGATTACCCAGATCTTAATCCAATCAAGCTTCTAGTCCGAACAGTGGAGGAACCACCTCAGGATCTGTTGCTGCAGAACCACAGACCTTCAGAGGTTCTTGTGGAGCCCAGACCTTAACAGATCAGAGCTGATTTGGGGGAACGAGGGAGAATACCGACAGTTTTAAAACGAATGTGTAATTCTGAATGGAGTTTACATGCTCTGCTAATGAGGGAACCTCACTCACACTGGTTTTATTTTCCAAATAAACTCACCCATAAAAGTTCTAGTCCTTTTTTTGTCAAGCAGTGGTAAAAGCGACTGTGGTCTGGCGAATGCATGATGTCGTAATAATTAATATGCATTTTCCTCCGTAATGAGCAGTAAAGCGAGCAGTGAACGGCCGCCTGCTGATTTCAGGGAGGACGAAGCGAGATCCTCGAATCGGGAGCAAACTGACGTCATTTCAAGCCCGACGTTGTTCACTGCAGCAGTTCATTACGCATTCCCAGGACATCCTTCAGCACCTCCGCAGTTTGTCCACGGCTGCGTGCCTTTTCTACAAGTTGGAAATGAATGCAGTCGCTGAACTTTGGAGCTCCTCTGAGGTCTCCTTTATTGAGGGGTGTTTCAGGAATACCAACAAGCTGCTGAATCTGCAGTGCAGGAAAATGTGTGTCTCGGGAGGGGGGTGGGGGCGGGGGGTGTCAGTGCATATGAAGAATTCTGCTCAAGGGCTCTGTTTCTACAGACCAGTAATAATGTACAGGGGCTCCTCGACACAGATCCGTTCCTTGGTCAGTGATGTAACCTGAATTTTGGTGTAAGTAGAAACACACTCTAGTCACTTACTGATCCTAACACTGTAAAATCAGGGTGGAGGTGGCTCAGAGGGTCATGGGTTCGAATCCTACCTTCAGCAAAAACCTCCACTGGGTCCCTGAGCAAGACCCTTAACCCCAAGCTGCTCCAGGGAGAGACTGCCCCCTGCAGGAAGGGAATGGAAGTAGCTTTGGATAAAAGCGTCTGATAAATGCCGTAAATGCAAATCATAAAAACACAACTAAGCCCCAGAAAAAGGAAAAGGAGAACTCTCTCACTCAGACACCTCGTTACTGCGTATTCTTCCACCGACTGCAACCAAACTAGTTCCCCCACGTACTCCATAAGTACGAGGATAACGGTGTAAGCCATTCATCACAGGCACTTTGCAAACTGGACCAGACTGGACCGATCGTCACACGCACTTTGCAAACTGAGATCAGTTACAAAAATAACAAAAAACGGAGAAATGTGCGACAGCGGGAGAAGTGAAGTGCACAGTTTACATTGGGGATGGGAGTGGGAGGGAGCGTTGTTAACTCGAAACGTCGTATGTCTGTTGTAACTCGAGTTCCCCTGTATATGATCACTGTATCAAGGCTTGATGATCCAACCCCTCCCAGCTGGTTTCTAAAATGAACTGGTTTCTTAAATTGGTATAAAAGATTATTAGGAGAATAAAATAGAAACTGTTCTATTCTTGCCTCCCTGCATAAATACATCAAACATTTCTGATAAAAACCTGTTATGGTACAAAAGAAGGATCCGATTTAAACCTGGTTTAATTGCGTGTTGAATGCGGATCAGAATAATCCAGATATAAACAGGGACTGAGTGTTTTTGCTGAGATCCAGTTCGGAAGTGGTGTATTGGTGGTGAGAGTAATCGCTTTGGTGTCTTTCCGCAGGTGGAGGAGATTCGCGGCTGTATCGAAAAGCTGTCGGAGGACGTGGAGCAGGTGAAAAAACAGCACAGCGCCATCCTGGCAGCGCCCAACCCTGACGAAAGTGAGTCCCGCACCTTCCTCACACGTCCAAACACCAGCAGAGTGTGATTCAGTTTAATGTCCTGC
>JBBPDB010116797.1:0-18648 GCA_037974465.1 Brachypetersius altus
TCCCAGATAGGACTTTTTAGGCTAAGATAGGAGCTCTCTGAGAGAATTCTAAGAAGCTTTGTGAATACGGGCCCAGGTCTTCTGTTGCGTCAGCTCACAGATATCCATCCTGGCTGGCATCAATGACTTATGAGGAAGAGGGAGGATTGTCTCACCCAGAGAGAGCACAGCCCGATGTGTGAGCAGCCAGTGACGCACATAAGCAACATGTTCAGTAAATCCATCCATCCATTATCTGAGTCTCTGATCCTAATCAGGGATCCAGGGCGGTAGGGGATGCTGACGTATATCCCTGCATTCATATAGGGCACAAGTGCATCACAGTTCAGTCATTCTAACATACATACACATGTTCACACCAAGAGACAATTGTCCATTTCAAATTCGCCTGTTGCACATAACTCTGGACTGTGGGAGGAAACTGGAGCACCTGGCAGAAGCCCCCACAGACTCAGGGATAACATGCAAACTCAACACAGAAAAGACAGAAAGGACTTTCTTTATTTATTTTTTATAAAGGTGACTATTTCTACTATTTACTCTTCAACATGATTTCAAGAGGCAGAGCCTTAATGGCCAAAAACAAATAAATAAAAATCATACATTATATCAAGTAGTCACAACAGAACTCTGGCAGGTATTAGCAAATGTGCTATAAGTGATAAACTATGTTATAAATGAACATCTTGTTTTCAGAGCAGATTTGAGGTCCAGTGCAGAGCATTCGGCTCCTTTACAAGAAAACCAACAACAGACAGTTCATCACAAATCTGCACATAAACAGCCTTGGTTTCACTCACAGACGTATGTTATATATTAAATGTGTTCTGTGCAATCTGGGTATCACATAGATACTTATAGTGGTTTCTTTGCTTTGTAATTCTGAGAATGAATGTCACTGCGGCAGGAAATGATAGTTCTTAAACTGCAGCTGTAGATATGAGCTGTACTTCTTCATAAGCAGCAACACCATCAGTTCTGCAACACTGTACCACTGAAAGGTGAGTCAGTTATTAATCAAATGTAGTGCAGTGAGCTTTTTGAGAGATGTGCTTTTGCTGTGCCGACATCAATCTATCCATTCGCCCCTGCAAAACTGAATTCAGTTCAGTTCAGCTGATCAGCTGAATTTACTTTTTACGTTTAGTTGCCAGTTACAGTCCTTCAGGGGTTTTCACCACTGAATAGCTTTTTAGTAAGATATAATACAACAGTGTGTGCAGAAATTCTTCTTAACCTGAACACTGAAAAGAAATCTGAGCTCCACCAGAGGACAGCATAGAACCTGCAGCTTAAACTTTGGACAGTGTTTCTAATCCGTTAAGCCCAAAAAATTAAACAAAGATTAAAAGTAAAAATCTAGAAATTCGTGATCTGTTTTTTATATGTTATATATGTTGACTTTGGGGATCTGAACCAGAAAATATGAATACTAGGACTGTGTAGCAAGGTAGTGTCACGGCTCGGCCACTGCTTTTGGCTTCGTTTTGGTTTTTGTCTTGGGACTCTTATTTTGATAAGCCATGTCTGATGTTGAGTTTTCACCTGTTTTGTGTTTGGGATTCTGATTACGTTCAGTATTTAAGTTCTGTTAGTATAGACCTCACTGTGGGTCCATCGCCTCACATTCCTAGTTTCATGTTTCTGTCTATAGCAGCCCTTGAGACAGGTTTCAGTTCTGTTCTCGTTTTATTATGAATAAAGAGTCTGAAATCATGGATGCCTGCCTGCCTGCCTGTCTCCGAGGTAAATCATGGAACCTGGTTAACCCGGTCTTTCGTGACAGGTAGAAATGTCAGTGCTTATGTATGAATAGTAATACTCCCTAGACAGTGTCAGGCAGTTTCTATCTGGTTAATTATGAGGAAGGTAAAAAAGATGGTAGCGATCACTTGAGGTTAGGTTCACTTGTGCCTTTAGGCAATGCAGAACTCTTTTGGAATCATCAAAAAAATTATTTTTGATTTTGCTCCCATTTTTCAAGATCTGAAACATTTTCTAAATACACAAAAGACCCATTACTCTCCAATATTTTTTACAAATCAGCCTAAATCTGTGATAGTGAGCACTTCTCCATTCCACCCCACAGGTGTGGCACATCAAGGTGCTGATTAGACAGCATGAATATTGCACAGAAGCCTATTGATTCACCTGCACATATAAAAGGTGATGCTGGCAAATTCTCTACATTTAGTTGTTTCTCTGCTGGTTCACTTCAAGCAACAAAAAAAAGGTGTGGTTTGAATTTTGAGAACTAACGCAATGTTGCAACTAGGGATGGTCCGATACCACTTTTTTATGTCCGATACCGATACTGATATTGTAAATTTGGATATCTGCCGATACGATACAAATCCGAGTCTTTTTTTAAACAATAAGCAAAAAATAATGCTTTCAAAAACAGATCCGGATACATTTTGGATACCTTAACACAAATTCCCTAATCATAATTGTAATAGAATAAGGAAGAAATATTGCACAGAGTACATGGTATAGTAACACTGCTTCTTTAATATTTGACAGATCGGAACCATCCAAAAAATCTTAAAAGACGAGAGCAACTGTATACAAAAATGACATATGACATCAAAGCTTAGTATCTAATAATGAAATTCAAGGTGCAGTTTTATGCAAGAATTCAAAAACCTTTTTAGATTGGAAAAAACAAACTGCATTTTAGAATAATACATCGTTACAAAAATAGAACTGACCCTTACTTAATGCTTAACAAATGTACACCTACAGTGGAATGTCTTACTAAACTTCACTTTTACAGGTTTTTCTTTAAAAAGATCAGCATTTCAGCCTTCTCAGGTGTCAGCCTACTTCTCCTCTAATCAATAATGATGGAGGCTGTACTGAAGAGCCTCTCGCTTTCAACACTTGTTTAGGATTTCATCAAAAATACTTTTAAGTCTGCTGTGGCTTCCAGTTTCCATCCTTGGAGTCTTACTTGCTGGTTCCACAGCAGCTGATTCACAAGATGTCCCTGCTGCTGGCTCTGAGGAGTCTGATGTGCTCATTTCATCTTTCTCACCTCTACGGTCAAAGCAGCTTTTGTCTGGTTTGAGTTTTCTACACTTGGCACAATAATGGCCAAACCACAATATTAAGTGATTATCATACTGGCTGATGAAATATTCAAATTTAACTTAACATAAATGTCTTTAGCTCTCTCTCTCCCTCTCTCTCTCTCTCTCTCTCACTGACAAACACACACACACATACTCACACACACTCTCTCTCTCTCACCGCACGCGCACACTCACTCACTCACTCTCTCCCTCTCCCACACACACACGCACAAAAAATGCCATACTTGTCTTTATATCTTGGATCCAACAGCATTGCAACAGCATATAGTGGCTCAGATTCTACATCTTTGAAGCGTCTGTTAACAGCCCTCGAGAAAAGTGCTCTTCATCATCTTTATTACCTCGTCACTTTCGCTTCGTCGAGACAGAACGCACTTAAGGACGAGGGCGATAACATCAGATGCAGATGACAATGAGGAGCTTACCTCCCTTGTCAACTCCTCAAAGGGGGCCAGAGCTGCAGCAATATTTTCAAGCAATCCCCACTGACGTGCACACAGGGTGGCTGGCAGGTCATGCTCTGCGGAATATGCACACAGGGCTCGCTTTTGAGCAACGAGGCTCTCGATCATGTAATATGTGCTATTCCACCGTGTTCGCACATCTTGTACCAGACGCTTCGATGGCATATTGAGCTCAATTTGAATGTCCTCCAAACGTGAATAAGCAAGTGCAGAGTTCTTAAAGTGACCCACTATTTTTCACTAATACTACGTTGCGATAACAGCACCTCTTTCACCATGAGTTGCAAGGAGTGCGCGAAGCATCCTAAACTTGGAACTCCTAGCCTATCCATTGCCTTTATTACGTAGCTGCCATTGTCTCGTAAAACAACATGAACTCTGCTCTGTGAAATTTTACATTCATTTAACATTTTCTCTATAGCTGCTGCGATGCACTCTCCTGAGTGCGAACCACGAAGCTGCTTAGCGTGCAAAACTGCTTTTTGCAACTTAAAACTCGAGTCTATCTACTGTGCTGTTAGACCTAGCAAATACAATGGACACACATTTGAGCTCCAAATATCTGATGTCAAGCTTAAAGCGCGAACGCTCTCCAGGCTGTCAGAAATGAACTTGCGCACTTGTTTGTACTTATCTGGAATGGTTGTCTCTGAGATAAAATGTCGGCTTGGTAGCGCGTAACGAGGCTGCAAATGCTCCATTAAGCGCCGAAATCCCACATTCTCAACAACAGAAAGGGGTTGGTCATCAAGCACAACAAACTCGACAACTTTCTCTGTTCTCAGCTTTGCTTTGTTGCTTTCCGGAGGGAGTCTGAATTGTTTCAAACAGTGTTCCTTTCCATGATATTTCTGCAGGTGTTTAATCAGATTTGTTGTGTTAAAGTTTCCAACTCTGCTACCTCTGCTAAATTACATTCGGCAGTCTTGGCTTTTTCTTCTTTTAGTCTAAAGTAATTCCAAACTGCTGACATGTTGGCAAGTCTCACGCAACAGAAACAGTTACGTTTAAGCCAAAACTGTTGTCACGTGATTCATATTCTCGCGTTATGCACGTCGCAAATCACATTATGGATCGGATTACGTTTCTAAATCTTTCCCGATTTCCGATCCCGTAATTTAGGTCAGGATCGGACCGATACAGAATATCGGATCGGCCCATCTGTACCTTTTACTTCCAGTGAAGGGCAATTTTAACTTAATCTAATTTTAGACAACGCCATACTTCCACCTGTGTGGACACAGTTTGTGAAAAGACTTTTTCTATTCCAGCATGACTGTGCCCCAGTGCAGAAAGCAAGGTCCATAAAGAATGCTCTACCGAATGAATTGGGACACATACACACAGAAACTCCAAACTCTTGTGGAGAGCCTTCTGGGAAGAGTGGAAGCTGTTATAGCTGCAAAGAGGGGGACCAGCTCTAGTCTATGTATTTGACTTCTATTAGAAGTAATATGTTTTGTTTTGAAGGTACGAGGATTTGCACTGCCAGGGATGATATGATACAATGACCATTTGTATTGTGTTGTTTCTCAATGTGTTAATGTATCTTGATCTATTGTTGTATTGTATCTAGAGTGTTCGATTGTGGCTTGTGTATTTCAGGGCATTATAAAGCACAGTTTTTGGTTGGTGTTTACACCATAACTGGTCTGAGCGAGTGAGGAATAACTTCATTGTGCAATTAAGTGAAAATTCATGCAGTGCTCTTCTTTGTAATGTATTAAAAATGTACTGCATCAAGACACAGCTACATCATGTCAACCTGAATTATGAGTTTTGTGAATTTTTACACCCTAGTGTCGTCATTCTGCACAGGTTTAGTTTCGAATACACCTCGTTCAGCTCATGAGGGAATGGACCATTCTAATGATATTATGTTACAGGTACAAACTGTGCAATACATGTGGACAGGAGAGTACAGGACAGGAGTTAAGAAACTATGGCTTATGCTTTTATAGAATAGGATATGCAACTTTTTATCATCTCACGCTGTGCTCTCTCTCCTCCTGACCAGCTTGCATTGCAATTCCCTTCTGAGAACATCGCCCTGCTGACTGCTGCGCCGTTGGTGAAGACTGTGACAAATTTCAGACAGGTAGGTGGAGAAAGGTCCACTTTCTAGCCTACTGTGTGTAAAGGGGTTAATTTAAAGGGGCAGACCACTCTTTATTCTAAAAAATGAAAATCATTTTAAAATGATATCAATTTATACATAATTTATTTATATTACTCACCTATTACTTGCTAATATTTCATCCATACTAGCTGCAGTTACATATATTCTACCAAAATGGGGGGGCATGAAAATATTACACATATTTGAGAACACTGCATTGCTTTATTATTAGTATAATAAAGTATATTAGAGTTCCTATGCCATTTCGGGCAGCTATGGAGGGTATTAAAATACATGAAAATTGAAAAAACAAAGAAAATAGCATAAAATTGGTTTAGGATGAACCAAAAAGCCCGAAGAATCACTGTATATACTTACAGTACTGAGTTATGTACAGTAAATTAAACAGATCGTTGTTTTCTCTCCTCAGGTTTCTAAGACATTAGAGGACTTTAATGTGGAAGAGCAGCCAGCCAGTGTTTTGGAGGAGAAGTATCCAAACCTGAAAGTGATTCAGTCAGCAGTCAGTGCCCTCCATGCAAAGCAACATGTAAGTCTGAGCAAAGTCTAGAGTAAAAAGGAGCGGTAAAGTGTTAAGAACAATGGGTGAATAACACTGTCTTTATATACAGAAGCTACAGACAGAGAACGGGCAGGTCTTTCATTATGAGAAGCTGTGTCTCTGCAGTGGCGGCAGGCCTAAAGTCCTCATACATGATAAACCTTATGTGCTGGGCATACGAGATACAGACAGTGCCCAGGTACAGTAAACTACAGAAACACTGCTTTTGATTCATATGTCAATATAAACCCAGTGAGGACTTGACAGAACTCTTCTGTTTACAGGAGTTTCAGAAGCACTTATCAAAAGCCAAGCGCATGGTGGTTGTTGGAAATGGGGGAATTGCCTTGGAATTGGTGTAAGTCTCAGCAGAGTCAGAGTCAAGTTTTCAGGCGATAAGAGTGTTTAAGAGAGATGGGGCCACATGATAATAGGCCAACTTATTCTCATTTTTCTTGATTTTCTCATTTACATATATTGATCTAAAAGGCACTGTAACAAAAACAGCATGTGTGATTCTGGTAGATTAGAAAATGCTTATGTGAGAGTTTCTGATTTATTAAACCACACAAATATTATAGCAAATCCCCTGAGGGTTACATACCAAGAGAATGTGGCAAAAAAGCAGTTATATTTTATGTGGAAAAATTTTATGTGAAAAAATATGAATTTACATTAATTTGTAACATTAATATTAATACATTAATGTTTACGTTACAAAATTAATTATATTTTTCATAATAATTGAGTACTAAAATACATGAGAAATTAAATATTGTCAGAAAAAAGCCATGAACTCTGAACTGTGACTTTGCAGGGGTTTAGGATGCAGTACCTTTAATTAGAACTTGCTAGCAGTTATATCGTTGCTTATGAGTTTCAATCTCTATAAAACAGAGTGCATTAAATATCGATTGGATCATTTTAAATGATAACGGCTGCTATATTGCCACCTTCAGACTGAAGCATTATGAAGTAATTTTTTGCTTGTTTATTTTGTTTAATGTGCACGTGCATGCCAGTCAGAACCACCTTCATGTGGTTATAGTACTTGATTTCACAGACTGCTTCAGTGCAGATACCTGCAGTCTTATGTGCTCACATGGACCCATATGGCTGAATTCATTACTATGCTTGTCAACATTGTTTCCTGGCTGTGTCTGTAGGTATGAAGTGGAGGGCTGTGAAGTGATCTGGGCTATAAAGGATAAGGCAATAGGGAACACGTTCTTTGATGCTGGAGCTGCCCAGTTTCTCATCCCTTCACTGGAGTCGGACAAGCCAGAGAGAGCATTGCCCTGCAAGAGAGCACGCTACACTACTGACAAAGCCACAGACTCTAAAAAAGGTACACAGTACCCAGAAGTCAGTTACAGTTTGCATTTGCTTATGTACAGTGCCTCAGATATGAGCTTTTATATCCAAACCATAAAAGGTATTGTCTTTAATATTGGTAATTTAGTGAGATTGGTCCATTCATCAATAAATCTTCACTCTGTGTAGGTTACAGCTGAAGTTTTATATAAAGGCCCACCTATCTATCACAACATGTTGCCAAGGCCCACTTGGCCACATTAGATGATATTAAATAACCAGTTGCGGACCGATGGCCTGTCTCGATTTTAGATTCACGGCCCATTAGTGGTCTGCGGCCCAGTGGTTGAGAAACCCGGTTGTAAAGTATTGTTACATATTTGCTGTATCACCCACCGCTAGATGCCAGTATTGGTTTAATAATTTGTATTTGTTTGTACTTGTTGATTTATGTGATAAAAATAACGTTTAGAATGATGGATCATGCTAATATATAGTCTTTCCTGTCCAAAGAGCTTGGCAGTGCCTTAGGCCCCGACTGGCATGAAGGCATCAGCCTGAGAGGAACAGAAGAGGTGTGTGCGCTTGTTTGTAACAGTGTAACCCTGTGAGCCATTGTTTTAAATGACACCATATTCTGTTGTCAGCCTGTGCAGCACTGAATCATATATTTGGTTCTGGGCCCATTCCTCAAATATTTCTTTCCGTTGCAGGTGTCCCACAGAGTCCATGTGGAATATGAGTGTGAGATTGAAGCGATCTACTCTCAAGAAGACTTCATGAAATCCTCGCTTTTTACGCAGGAAAATTTGGGTCAGCAAAAAGCCTTCATAAAGTGTTGCCATATTTATCCAAATGACACAGTAGGCATGTAGGCGTGTGTTATTAGAGTCACATGTTATTAGCTGAAGCATCTGCAGTAGCACATAATTATGAGCTACTAAATGTTCAGCACAGGGAACTGGGAGTTTCCACTGTTTATACTCCTCTTTTCTATTTGATGCACATTTGTGTTCTACAGCTTTTATAAAGATTCACAATAAATCACTGGTTGCACATTAATGTAAAAATTACTAAAAAAAATATAGGCACTAAGGACTGATCTATGTTTGGCAACAAAACATGCATAATTTATCACAAAAAATATTACATGCAGAATTACATGACCGGATTAATGTAGAAGTATAGTATTAATGCTGTGCTATGAACTTTGGACTGGACTCAGTTGTCCTATCTGCTCTCTTTCTTAGGGGTGTGGCCAGTTTATGCTCATTTAACCAATGGCAAGACGTATGGCTGTGACTTCATTGTCAGTGCCACAGGTGTAGTCCCAAACACTGAACCTTTTCTCCATGGCAACGATGTAAGTGTTAAAACAACCTACTCAGTAGAGTAACAACATTCTCAGTCATTCTCTGGTTCTGCATTTAACATCCGTTCTGGGGGCAGAGCAGTTCAGTACGATTGATACAGTTATCTATAATCTATAATTACAATATATAATGGGACACACACCCTCAGTATTCAAATAAGCTCAAAATGTACCCACAGTATATTGGTTAAAAGGAACTGGGATGCTACAACAGTTTTTTTTTGCCTGTTCATTACCCTGATTGTCAAAAAATCCATCTCTATCCATGGGTCTTGGACAAAGCATGGTCTCATGTGATTGATGAAGTTCTAACTAATAGAAGGAGACATTGGGGAGAAACTGAGAGAAAAAAATTATGATTAGCATTTCTATTGCTTCCTACAAATAGTTTGTACTGGCTGAGGACCATGGTCTCAGGGTCAGTGAGCACATGCAGACATCAGAACCAGATGTGTATGCAGCTGGAGACGTGTGCACTGCAGGCTGGGAGCCCAGCGCACTCTGGCAACAGGTATAAATAAGTCAATCAACAAATGAATGGACATTTGTTTATTATTTTAGTATGAAATGCAAAACCTTTTAAATAATATTAATAATCAATGCTTCATAGCATCTCCATTTGTGAATACAGATCTAAATCCAAATCCGCTAATTATGGACATCAAGCTCCAGTGAAAGTCCAGAGTAAATGGTGATGTGTAAGTGTTGAGTGATGACCGTGGCTCCCTCTTGTGGTAGATGCGTTTGTGGACGCAGGCGAGGCAGATGGGCTGGTATGCTGCACGCTGCATTGCGGCCGATGTGTTGGGGGAAACCATTGAGTTGGACTTCTGCTTTGAGCTCTTCACTCACATAACCAAGTTTTTTAATTACAAGGTAATGCTGTTCTTTCTTCCTTTTACCTACACATCATTTCTCATATATTTCATTTTTCCACATTCTTCCTTGTTTCTGAGATTTTATGACGTTTTCAGGGCAGTCCCAATCTAATCAGAAATGTCTGATCTGAGTGTACACTGTACACTTGGTGGTAGTCCTAAAAAATAATTAACCGCAATCAAAATCACAAAATTCGACATAACCTAATTTTTAAATTGTTGCAACTATTCAGAACTACATTCATTCAATAGATTAATAATACATAAAATTAATTGTAGCCTATATTACCAACACAATTGTGTGGGACAAGAAATTGAGTTTGTGAAATGACCATGGACTTAACATCAAAAGCAACCAAATGCCTCTATACAGGACAACACACACACACACACACCTAACTGGCAGTCTGACTCCTTACTCTCAGTGCTCAAGCTTCCAGAATATTCTGTCCTTCTGGCCCAAAATAGTTCACACTACACTACAGAAAATTAATTTTACTGTGGCATTTTTAAAGGCTGGAAGATGTTAGTATGAAATGCAAAACCTTTTAAATAGGTGGTGGTGGCGTAGGGGGTAGGATACTTGTCTCTAGACCAAGAGGTCATGGGTTCGAATCCTGCCTTCAGCACACCACCACTGGGTCCCTGAGCAAGACCCTTAACCCCAAGTTGCTCCAGGGAGAGACCGCCCCCTACCTGTAGGTAGGGAATGGAAGTCGCTTTAGATAAAAGCGTCTGATAAATGCCGTAAATGTAGTGGGAGCTTGCTTCCCGAGGTGATATATGTAGGGTTCAGAAGCAGGGACAGGTGATCAGACTGGCTGAGGTGTGCTAGCGGTTTAGCCCGGTAGGCCTGTCTGATGTTTGTGTACAGCTTGTCCAGTGTTTTTTTTCTCCCCTGGTTGCACAATTTATATATTGGTGGAATTTGGGGAGGACTGCTTTCAAATCTGCAGGATTGAAATCCCCCAGAATAATGTGAGCAGCCCCAGGATACTTGGTCTGTTTGCTGCTGATGGTGTCGTGCAAAAGCCCCAGACCCTAGCTAGCATTAGCATCTGCTGCTGTTGTCATAAACTCCACGTACGGAAAAGAGTTTCTGGCATCTACGGTGGAGTTTGTATACCAGATGTTATTCATGTACATGCACAGTCCCCCTCCTCTGTTCTTATTTGAACTCTCCGTCCTGTCTTCCCGGTAAGCCGTGTAGCCGGTTAGATCAATGGTCGTATTCGGAATGAGTTGATTCAACCACATCTCGATGATCAGCAGAATGCAGCCGTCCCCGATGGTCTTTTCAGTAGCAATCTAAAGTCTCCACTCATCCAGTTTATTTGCCAGAGACCTCACATTCGAAAGGAAAATGCTCGGCAGTGGTGGTTTGTGTGGCTGCGGCGGCTTCTGAGACTGTAATCCACGAAGAGGCCGATGTCCTTGCAGTGTCGTCTGGAATGTTGTGGACGCAGAGGAACTCGGATGTCGGGCGAATTTCGCTCCATGTGCCAATAGATAAAATATCCTGTCGGCTGTAGGTGTATTTAGCCAGGCAGGATGGAAAAAACAAGTCGGAGAGAACACAGCCGCTGCATCTACGTGCGCAGCCGTGAAACCTCTTGTAAATACACCCTCAAAACTCTCAGACCACATCGAGTTCTTAATTAACTTGGTGAAAACTTGTGGACGTGGTTTAGGACACAAAATGACTTGCTGTGAGCTATAAAAATAATCAAAACTTCACTGCTACAGACACTGAAGCTGATCTTGAATGAAATTCTATTCGCAACAGTCAAACTCACAAAGTCTGATTCAGGATCAGCACTCCTGTGAAAACAGACCCTGTTGTCCAAAATGGGGCCAGAATTTGGGTGACTATTGACTTCTAGGGCTTGTTTGCTACGTTAGCATTGTTTTTGGACCCCAAAAAAGTTTTGGCTGATTGACAACACCTGGGATAAGCAGGAAGATGTTTGGGTTTTTTTTTTACTTTTCCTGAAATTAAAGTTAAAAATACTGTGATGCATTTTCCAGTGAAATGAGCGTCTTAATTAAAGAGCGGCTCTAGGCTAGCCAAGCCAAAAAAATACAAACAAAAAAAAAAACAATGCCAAAACCAAAACTACACTTCAAGGACAAACAAGAATTTTGTCTGTTAAATAATACAATATGATGATTCATGCTTAATATGTTCAGGGACGTTTGCTAAAAGGTAAAAGGGTTTTAATTTTCCGGGTGACTTTAAGACATTTAAGAGATTTTAACATAGCGTTCTGGTTGTTGGTGCAGATGCAGGGTCCGCATGACCTCATAAAACAGGCTTAAAAAATAGGACTGAGGTTCAACTTGTAACAACAGCTTGTAAATGCCTGTCTTTTTTGTCCCCACAGGGTGACCAGAGCAACGACGGGTTTACAATTACAGAACGAAAAATTACCCAGTGACACACGTCACAAGCATTCAGTGGTTCTTACCCAGGATTTTGGGAGTTTAGAGCAAAAGGCTACATTTAATTCCTAAAGGCACTGCAAGATTTTGGGCTGTTCCAGATGAAAAAACACTAATGTGCAGGTCATGGCTTCAAAACAGTGGTCCTACATTGCCATGCGAAAGTCTTAGAGAACATTAGATTTACGCTTTTTAACTCTCTGACCCTGTTTATTTTTACTCTCCACTCAGTTCATTCATGGCCACTTGTGGCCAACTGACAGCCATGAAAACTACATTTTTTAATTCCTTGTTATTTACAGTTAAATCGTACAGTTTAGGTTCAAATGCTTTCATTCTAAACTCAACACTTGAGAAATTTAGTGTTGTGGGGTTTTTTTTCCCAGATTATGTAATTTATCTATTTTTTGGAGAAATTAGCAATTTTATATAATATTTTATATAAAGGCCATATATTTATATTTAATTTTATTATATATTTTTATATAATTTTGTGCTATTTTACTACATCGCATTTTAACTAACATCAGCTTTTGTCATAAATATCGAACAGTAATTCCTTCGTTTTTTTCCTTTAAATTCCAGTTTGTTTGCACAATGCACTTGTTAGTGAACAACCTCAAAAATGGGGTTTTCTATATTCTCAAAGCTACTGGGGCCAAAAATGGATAAATGACATTTGAACCTAAACTGTATGATTTAACTGTAAATAACAAGGAATTTAAAAATGTAGTTTTTATGGGTTTCAACTGGCCAAAAAAGGCCACAAGGGAGTTGAGTGTTACAATTGGATTACTGATATTATGGAGTTTAGTATTGATATTATGGATGATATTATTGATGTTGTGGAGCATATTGTTGATATTATGAAGGATATAATGATATATGAAGGATATAATGATAATATGGAGGAATTATTGATATATTTAATGAGTTGAAGCTAAAAATTTAAAGATCTGAAAAACCCTTGAAAAATTTCATTCCATTTGCATTAACACAGATAAAAAAGGTAAAAAAAAGAAAAAAAAAAAGTGTACTGTAAACACAAAAGGCCCACAAGTTGACCAAAGGGTTAAAAGCTAACATTGGAATGTCTACAAACAACATTAATTTAGTAAATTGTGATTTTAGGTTTGTCTGTGTTTGCTTAATCATTCCTAGACCTGGACGGTCAGTATTACATTGTACTTCTAATCAAATACCTTTAAAAACCTGATTCAGTCCTTCATTAAATTAAACCAGGAGCTGCTGATGGAGTTTCACCATCCGGCTGGAGGAACCGAGGAGGAACCTGGAACCGAACCTGTGTTCTCCTCACCAGCTCACACAGTATCAACTACAGTTACACACAGAACTAATCCTGATACTTTTACTGCTTTACTGTTTGTTTACATTTATTGTAATGCTCACTTTGCAGAAAAACTAACATTATTCTAACATTAACTTGTAAAGGGCATTAAACAGTCTGCTAGGAGCCCAACACTTTTACATCGCACTGTATAATGTTTGGGGGTTATGTTCCAAGAGCACCCGCATATAAAAAAAAACTGCATTTTGTAAACAAGTGTAAACCCTAAATATGCCCCCAAATCTGCTCCCAGAACACTTTAATTTCATTTAAAACTCAGTTTAATGCATCACCCTTAAAGAAAATATAAAGGTGAATAAATAACAAATCAGAAAACTATTGCTTAAAAAAACGTTAGCATTAACGGCGTACAAAGACTCGTACACAAACGAAAGGTTGAAATAACTCTCTCTACCCTCTGTTTAGACAGAGCACAGCTTACTAATACTAAATAAACTGAGATAACTGTTGAACATTGGGGGGGGGGGGTTTAAAAACACAAATATGAGGACAAGACACAGAGAAGTCATGCTACATGCTGCAGCAGCTTCTCCTTTTTATGGCGGTTGACAACTTTTCAGTGTATTACTGCCACCGCTGGACCGGTGGCGGTAATACAGTCAGGTTCTCAGGAAAATACGTGGTAGACTGAAGTTCTGAGGGGTTTCCTGTAATGAGAAAACTTTATGTATCCTGAGGAAAATTATTTTATCTTCATCATGATCGGTGCAACAGAATAAAATATACTGAGACAATATTAAAAACCCCACTGCAACACAATAGCAGAACGCTATTTAAACAAAACACTGACATTGCTGTGTGTAAGGATTAATGGCACGCCGTAAGCATGGACAATTAAGAAGAAAAGGGTAGAAAGGAATCCAAGGCAGGAAACCAGCTCCCAGTGAGGTCCCGAGGTCCGCATATTTCTTTCTGAGGCGCTTCTTGGACAAATAGCTGATTGTGCAGAAGGTCAGATGGCTCCTACTGACCCATGCGGTGACCGCGATGGAGAACGCATCTGTTCTCCCAGCAGGAGACACATTAAACTGACAAGTTTGACACTCTAACACTGACCACGGGGCGTCCCAGGCCAAGGGCGAGGACGCCCAGCGGGAGGTAACGGGTTCAACACGGCACCTGTTGAACAACAAATTAGCTTGTACAGAGGACGCCTGTAAAACAGGACAGATTTATGTGTGTTTTACTGTCGCCTCTTCCTGATTACGGTTTGGTATCATGTGTTGATCATGTCTGCTGCCATGTCTGATATGAGAGAGATGACTGACAGCACAGCAGAGCTTCAGGGATCAACCAGAGGGATTTCGGATCGTTCACGAGAGAGAGATGTTGGTTATAACGGATCTCCTGCATCTTCTATGCTATGAGAAGACGAGGGGAAATGGTGTGTTTACACCAACAAGGAGATTAAAACTTCCTTCATCATTTAGTTTGTTTTCAATATTAATCTACAATGTAGAAAATAAAAAAAATAAAAAAAAACACTAAATGATACTGTGTCTAAACTTTTGACTGGTAGTGTACATACATAAACATATATACTCACACTCATATATGTTTATCTACAGTACAATGCAAGTCTGAGGTCCCTGTGAAAATACCAAAAACCAGCAGCGTTTTTGGATTCATGCTACAAAGCAGTGTTTCACTTTGAATGTAATATACTAAATAAAACTAAAAGGAATGAATAGTTATTCTACAGTAAACAGTGATGTTATGTTCAGTGTATCGCTGGGTTCAGTATTACTGTAGTCGCATCAGAAACCTGGTTCGACTCGATCAGTCCTTCATTAAATTACATCAGGAGCTGCTGATGGAGTTCCACCATCCAAACAACGGCTGGAGGAACCGAGGAGGAACCTGGAACCGAACCCGTGTTCTCCTCACCAGCTCACACCACATCAACTACAGTTACACACATAACTAATCTATTTTTACTGCTTTACTGTTGGTTTACATTTATTGTAATGCTCATTTTGCAGAAAAACTATGCTTCACTCACTCTTAAATGAAGTTGTGAATAAATATTATATTATAATATAAATATACTTGTGAATAATATACCAATAATATTAAAATAGTAATATTAAAAGGACACCCCTGGGGACTTTTTACATTAGAACAAAATCTAACGTGATCAGTTAATAAAAGTCTAAGAACACACACCCACAGAACCACAGCAGAACTGAAAAGAGGAACACACACACACACACACACACCCCTCTGGCACACGTGTGTAAATATTTTGCTTTTGCTGTCCTGCTATGAATGCCATGAAAGATTTCTTTTGCACCAACAAGGAGATTCAAAGTAAAATGGAAAGAAATGAGGGGGATCAAGACTTTCGCACAGCACTGTATTTATAGTTGACATTATAGGAGGAGCCATTATTACTTTAGTAAAGTAAATAGCCTTGCTCATGATTTTCCAATATTATTTACGTAGTATAACAGCTGGATCACTGCAGCTGTAATTTGGGTTTGTACTCTATTTAACGACAGTGACCCCTAGTGGCGAGAAATGAAACGAGAGTAATGACCTTTACTTTGGGCATCTTTATTCTTTTGGAGTAACAGGTGGGAAAATAACATGAAACTGGGTTATTCAGTAAAATAGACTACTTCGCAATGATCTAAAATAGCCTAAGGAATGCAAAAATGACAACATTCAAAATGCATTGGGGCAAACTACAAAAACGAGAGGAGTATCTGATGATATAAAAAATTGTACATTAAGAGGCCCTGACACTCGCAAACACTTTCTTACAGGGTTAAGTGAGGAGAAGAAGCGGAAAGCGCCTCCCACAATCACCCTGTTCTAAACAGGACTTCTGCTTTCTTTTTCTTGAAAAAACAACAACAGTGGTGAGCTTTGGGTCTAAAATAAAACACCAGCACAGCACATTTCAGCGGAATAATAATAATAAAAAACATGCTTCTTCAGTGTTTTCCTCGGCGAAATACCAGATTTGAAATTATTTTCTCGATCACAACGACAGCTTACAAAACAACCTAACCTGCTTGAAATCAGATTAGAGAGAAGAAAGTTTCTTTCACTCAAACTGGGCAGAACAAAGCGTGGGAACTAGAACGGAGCAGGAGAGGCGGAGGAGAGGAGGAGTCTTCAGCATCATCTAGCCATGAGTGGTGTCGTCCTCCACAAAGTCCTTAGCCTGCTCTGCTGAGATCACATCGATGTGACTCACCTTATGACACACAGACACACAGAGTGAGTTTGAGGAAAAACACTAAAGTTTTTATTCAGATTAAAAACATGACTATTCTAGTTTAGCCCCAATTTCTCTTTAATTTAAATCTAAATGCTTTGATATCTTTATTGCGGTCTTACAGCTCAAATCAGGGACTCATTTTTGTACTCATACACCACCAGTCAAAAGTTTGGCCACACCTTCTCATTCAACAATTTCCTCTGTGTTTATTCTGGGCTACATTGTAGATTAATATTGAAAACATCTGTTGCTCTGATGCAGCTTTGCACACTCTCTTCACTCAGATTCATGAGGAATCGCCCTGGAATGGTGTTTAATTAACAGGAGTTTCTTCCTCAAGAGGCCGGGCGTTGACCCTGCAATCAGAAGGTTGTGGGTTTGAAACCCAACTGCTAGTGTCACCACTGAGGTTCCCTTAAGCAAGGTACTGTCCCCACACACACGACCCTTGGTGGTGGCAGCACATTAAGCTGTGGTGTGTGACTATAAGGGTTCATTTAAAGGGTAAATTAAATTAATAAAATAATTTTGTTTGTTTTCAATATTAATCTACCATGTAGAAAAACGAAAAACTTTGAATGAGAAGACTGGTAGTGTAGGCGACAAAGAAATAAAGAATCTTGAATCTACAGGCCTGGTAGTCACTTCAGCACTCGTCCATAGTCACCTTGTTTCTGAATTTGACTCCGTAGAATTTGTCGGCGGACTCCAGCAGCTCCGGTCTGAAAGTGGTGGTGATGAACTGAGCGTGTCCTGCCAGCTCCACAATCATGTCTACAAAAACAAACACAAGCAAAAATAAACAACTAAGTACTACCCAAGACCAAAAAAAACGACAGTCTGCGTTCAGCCCACAAGTCATTTGTTTAATCATAAAGAGGACTGTCTTTGCTAATATGCATGAGTGGGTGGACAAAAGGTCAGAATCTATGATTAATTTAAGGTCTCCAACACTCCCACTGATGGCTGGGTGCCGTTAATTGTTCTGATACTAAAGTGTAGATAAATGTCAGTTAATAAATGGGGGAAAGTGATTTTCCAAGTGTGTAGTGATTTCACCAATCAGAATACAGCACCTGCATCATCTCCAAGACTCACCTGACACTGCTTTTCTGTGCTGGGCGTCTAGAGCCTGGTCAATCTCATCAAAGAGATAGAAGGGAGCAGGGTCACACTTCTGGATGGCGAAGATGAGGGCGAGCGCCACCAGAGACTTCTGACCTCCAGACAGCTGCTGCATCTCCCTCATCTCGCCCTGCTTGCCTGTGAAGGACACCTGAGGCAGGAGAAACACACACCGTTAGTAAGTCGTTTTATTCACTTTCTCTAAACAGTCCAAACCAACTCAGGGCTCAATATGTCTCTCTCTCTGACTGTGTGTGTTTGTGTGTGTCTGTATCTCTCTCTGACTGTCTCTCTCCCTCTCTGTGTGTGTGTGTCTGTATCTCTCTCTGACTGTGTGTGTGTGTGTGTGTGTGTGTGTCTGTCCCTCTCTCTGACTGTGTGTGTGTGTGTGTGTCTGTCCCTCTCTCTGACTGTGTGTGTGTGTCTGTATCTCTCTCTGACTGTGTGTGTGTGTCTGTCCCTCTCTGTGTGTGTGTGTGTGTGTGTGTCTGTATCTCTCTCTGACTGTGTGTGTGTGTGTGTCTGTCTCTCTGACTGTGTGTGTGTGTGTCTGTATCTCTCTCTGACTGTGTGTGTGTCTGTCTGTGTCTCTCTCTGACTGTGTGTGTGTGTGTGTGTGTGTGTCTGTCCCTCTCTCTGACTGTGTGTGTGTGTGTGTCTGTATCTCTCTCTGACTGTG
>JBBPDB010116806.1:0-18645 GCA_037974465.1 Brachypetersius altus
GTGAAGCAGGGGGCAGCTACGAACACAGCGCCCCGGGAGCAGTGTGTGGGGACGGTACCTTGCTCAGGGTACCTCAGCGGTGCCTAGCAGTCTTGGCAATCGAACCCGGGCTTTCTGATCACAGGGCGAATGCCCTAAACACTAGGCTACCAACTGCCCCATACTGCCCCAAACTGCCCCACAGAGTAGAGTACAGAGCTGAAGAACTTACATAGAAGACAGAGGGTGACAGCAACAGTGACAGCCAGACGCCAAAGTCTCTCTTGCCCCATGGCAAATACTCTCACACCATCACATATCCTCCCCACCTGAAAAACAAAGGGAACAACACACAATAAGGCTCAGCTCTCTGACAATTTATATGCAGCATGTACAATAAGAAAATTCATCTACAGTAAACACCCATGCGGATCAGGATTTGCAGATTCAGTCCCACACAATTTTTTTTGAGAACCGAACTCACAGTTTTACACAGAAATCCCCACAATAATGCGGAAAACGCAAATATCCTCGCCTGCGGTGTCCCAACCTCCAGAGTTGCAAACTCCACAGTTCGGTAGATCTCTAGGAGACCTTTCCAACAAGCCCTCATTTGTATTTTCAGCCCGAGTAGATCAGGTTTTATTCTCTGAAAAAACTGTTCATTTCGCCGCCGTGTCCCAATACTTTTCTCGCCGTGTCCCAATACTTTTCTCCCTCTTCCGAGTTGCATCATTAAGGGTAATGCATTAAACTGAGTTTAATATGACAGTGTTCTGAGAGAATTTTTGGGGTTTAAGCTATACGCAGGTGCTCTTGGAATTACTGTACATGTTTTGTATTATGTTATAGAAAATCTTAATTTTTCATCAAGTACAAAGAAATATGCAATCCTGAAGCGGATTCACTTTTCATTCAGTGTACAATAAGAATGTAGTTCATTTCTACAGAAGTGCAGGAAACGGCAGAATAATTGCTGGAAAATTAAATACTCTTCAAACTACAGGCCCAAATATACACAATTTCGCCAGTCAGACAGCTGCCAAAACGAGTTTGGCTGCCGGAATGAATGGCATACTAACTCCACACATTCTTTCCTTAAGACTTCATCGCGACATTACAGTGAACTGTCTGAGCTGTGGTTTGGAACGGGGTGCGAATACATTAGTCCGCCTCCAAACAGCCGCCCTAAAGCTTTGTCTGAGTGTGGTTTTATTGTCATGTATGTGTTGTTTTGACTATACTCTTACAATTACAGGTGAAAAGCTCATTCGCAGCACAGTATGCAGTTTAAAAGATGCAGCAGCAGATCAAATCTAACATATTAGGATGACGGAGGACAAATTAGGATCACCTGCGACTGACACAGCTAGATCTTTACATGCACCGGCCTCTGACGTGCTCAAACAGA
Source organism: Brachypetersius altus (assembly GCA_037974465.1). Taxonomy (NCBI): domain Eukaryota; kingdom Metazoa; phylum Chordata; class Actinopteri; order Characiformes; family Alestidae; genus Brachypetersius; species Brachypetersius altus. Next base: position 1,391 of record JBBPDB010116806.1, read on the forward strand.
TTAGCTCTGCCTAAGCTTATCTGGATGGTCACAGGGCTAATATCAAATGACTCTGGTGAAGACCCCAGGACTTGGAATATGAAACAAATCCTTAAGGTTAATTTGAGCAAAACCTGGATTAAGTGTAGGCAAAACAACACAATATAATATTCTGGAATTTGAAGTTATCACATGTAATCAGAGTAATTCGTTTTTATTATGACTGTAAACAACTTGAGACAGTCAAAGTGCACCATCAGCAGTACATTAAAAGGCTACAAAAATGGCAAGACTGACTGATATCCAATCAGACACTAGTCTACATGCAGTCCAAACAAGTAATAAACACTGGCTGTTTACAGGTGTTCTGTAATCGGCCTACATTGGAGATGCACAATGATATGGACACATTGATCATAAGGTTGATTCCAATTTTTTTTTACATTCGTATCAGCTGATGACTATATTGTTTGGCTTATTTTTATTATCTGACTTAAATGATCCCAATAAACACGCCCACACATTTTCAGATGCAACATGAACAACATAATAAATGTTTGCTTTTATGCAGTTTTAATTTGTAAATAATTTGTTCTTTTGTCATGATTCAGATAAAGAGGCAATCAGCACCAATTAAACACAATCAAAGCGCTCTTCATTCATGTTGTTCACAGTATTAAATTACATGCATACAGAAACTTACAAATAAAATCAAACTAATAATTTGGCCAATTGCCAATTCTGTGTTTTGGGCAAAATCTGCACATTTGCCAGACTCTGTCTGTGTACCCCCACATCAGTGTGGTCAGATAACTTCTTTAAAAAGGAATCAGACAGAAAAGTATTATATGTTTATATTTGACTGATATTCTGAACCATTATTTGAATACACATTTACTCTGCAGATGCATTTCCCTGTAAAGCTAATCCAGGTGGATTTAGTCCCAATTTTACTGTTCGTGTATCTGTGTTAGCATCTGATATATACATGAAAATTATTGGGTCTCCATACTGGTGCATTCCTAGTCTAAATCTGTCTTTTTTGTGATCCATGCAGTTGGATCCCCTTGCTAACAGGGGTCTCTGAAGGCCCCTCTGGCAAAAGAGCTAGAGCCAGTGTAGTCTGAAGAGAATATGAGAGAATATATGAGAGAGAGAGAGAGAGAGAGAGAGAGAGAGAGGCAGCTTTACAGGAATCAAGTCTCTGCTGCTCTTTTTTGTTCACTACAGTGCTGTTGATGGGTTGTGTTCCAAGCTGAATAGAACTGAAAGTAGGGGGGTAAATTTAATAACATGTTGGCAAACATCCACACATTTCAAGTACCTGAGAGTAGCAGCCCCTTATCATGCGCACACACACAAACTCACCATCACAAACACGCACAGTTCAAAGGTGCTAATACCAGCTTATTACTTTAAGTTAATTACACCACCAGTAAAGCAGGCAGGTTATTTCAAGAATGCAAGCATAGCATATGTAGCGGATTAAATTGCGCATGCAAACATGATTCATTCTCACTTTCTAATGCATAGACAAAGCCATCAATAAGAAGCTTTAACTCTTCAGCAGGACTTCTGTGTGACTACATCAGAGTTTCATTTCCCACAACATTATGAATTAGTTCCCATATAGTTCATGAATTCCTACACATATAGCAGCAGGCATTTAAACTTGTGAAGGGGAATTCAATTGTCTCCATCTCACTTTCTTTCTATGGCTTTCTATGGCAGCCAGCATAAAGCACATGATCCGTCAGCTCTAGACTGTGGAAAATAAGATTCCTTGGCTGAGTAGTATCATTCAGAGCAACCACAGGTATGATACAGAGCACACAGTACTTCATATTCCACTGCCACAGTGTCAGAATCTGTATTTATGAGCTGAGAACAAAGAATATATCAATCTCTTGGCACCATAATCATTTTTTACACATTCTCTGGGCCATGTATCGTGGCCTTATCACGATGACATGAATTGTATGAATGTATTATGGCTACATCTGAAGGTCAAGGAGCAAAATATACATTCCAGAGAGAGAAGAATTCTATAAAATAAAAACATGTACAATCAGTTATGAGAAATGTCGAACACCTGGACTATACATATAATGTTATTATATTAAAATAGAAAATGTTATGAGAGAGAGAGAGAGAGAGAAAGAGAAAGAGAGAGAGAGAGAGAGAACCACAATTGCTACAGTTTCATACAAGACAAAGTGCTCATATTTCCTCAGCCCTTCATGCCTGGAGTGAAATGTGATTTGAATTGCAGTCAGTGGAATTTTGAGTCCACTGACTGTTGTACATTTGGACTTTCAGGCAAGGCTTGACAGAAGCCTGCTATTGCACAGCGTTGGTCCATATTGCATGCAGCTGCATCATTCCCGAAACAAAATGAGACTTCCTCTGCAACAGTGTGTTTCAGAGCAAAACCAATGTCATCACGAAGATGAACAGCAGACACCTGAAGAGAGCCCATTCATTCGACATGCTGCACAAACCTGCAGTTAACTAGGACACTTATGTTCAAGGTTAACTTGTTCCACATAAAATACAGTATAATTCTCTTTAACTTTTGCAAATATCTGACATTTCTGAAAATATAGTCCCAGTTACTGTGCAAGTGGATATGCTGGACTGTATTTCAATACTATGGCAGAATTATTACCATGCCGGGTTGTTGGCTGGTATAAGAGAACAGTTTTAATCCTAAGTGTTAATTACACATCTGTAATATGTGATATGCCTAGATATTAGGCCTAAAAGAATCATGGACTTTTTAGCAAGTAAATGCAACATATGATTAGTCGATCTTGCTTTTATGCTGTCTACGATTAACAGCTCAAAACTAATGACAGATACCTCTTCAAATCAACGAACACTACTCACCGTTGATCGCCAAATGTGATAAACATCAAATAAACAAACATTTCTCATTTCTTCTGAATGTGTTACAAGACAATTTAGAAGGCAGATCTTCTGCTGCTCTTGTAAGTATCTGCTTTCTTTTTACCTACAGGTATTCCCTTAATTCAACTGTGGAAAACGCAAAAAAACTGCAGTCATTCATTTATGTGATAACTGTGATCGACCTAATGATGTAAAAACTACACGAAGGAAGAATTTATTGTTTACTTTGCAACTTTGTTTAGGCTTCCACATCATTCCACATCATTACAATGTCAGATGCCTTCACATTGTTTTCATATTTCATGATCAACATTTTTCTACTCTTCTCACAGTAACAATAAATCAGTGCCTACAGTCCTGATAAATAGCTTTTTAGTAATATATTAAATTATTTGTTTGGACATTTGTTTGGACTTGGACACATTTTCAAAATCAGAATTAGAAAACTTTATTGATCCCGGAGGAAATTGCATATTGTATTTTTGTTGTAACACATGGCCTCTTATTGCTTTCTTTCACCTGTCTGACAGTGCACAGAGAGCTGATCTAGAAGCAGCCTGTAGACACTCAGTGAAAGGAGCAGGATTGGGCTTTGTGTCACTCTGCATGTAGTCTGTGAGCAGGCAAGCTGTACAACAAGGCCGCCTTGTGAGAGGCTTTCAGAGAGAGAGAGAGAGATAGAGAGAGATAGAGAGAGAGAGAGAGAGCGAGAGAGAGAGCGAGAGAGAGAGAGCAAAGTCTACATGCTCAGGGAGAGTCAAAGAGGAAGGGAACATTACAAACCCTTCACTCTACAGAGGTGTCCCTGTCTCAAAAAACAACACACAGTGCTCACAGTTTGCTTTAAAAAGCAAACATTTATTCAGCACAAAACAATGGATAGGGATACTGATAGAGCAAGTATTTGCTATTTGGGAAGTAAACATAGTCCAAATACTGTGCATGACAAAAGTGTTTTGTAAGTAATCCGTAGCACAGGTGTCCACTAGACCTGACAGGTCACTAATGAGATCTTGGGTGGCCTTCCCTGACACTTAAAGCATTTCACTGCAACAACAAAAATCAGTGTTCTAAATTTCTATGCATGTATAACTGCATTTCATTACATTTACAGCATTTAGAGGACGTTTTATCCAAAGCAACTTTCATTTCCTAACTACAGGGGATAGTCTTCCTGGAGCAACTCGGGGTTAAGAGTCTTGTTCAGGGACCCAGTGGTAGGATGCTGAAGGTAGGATTCGAACCCAGGACCTTGTGGTCTATCCTACCCCCTAGACCCACACCACCCAAAGCATGAACAGCTCTAGTATCCAGTCATTTAAAACTTAATGTACATTAGTTGGATACTAAAAAGTACAAACTAATGTACATTTTAATTCCACAAGAATTTATGAACTGAACCAGCACAATAACATTCAGTGGCCTTGTGATCCAGGTTTGCTTCAGAGTTGTGCCATGTGATCTCAATGACAATGAATTTCTGAGAAGGCAAATGGCTAGGTTCTCACCCGGAGTTTTTCTGCCTCCTCAGTGGCAATACAACCAATTGGAAAACATTTAGGCGTTAAGGAACCTGCTTGGGGGTTCAAACTAAAAGCTTACTAAAGTTTCACTAGCACCTGAAGGAAGAACGCTAACTGTTCAGTGTAAAACAGATGGTTCAAACAAGTTACGAGGTGCAGAAAGGTCCCTTGGTAGTGATCTCAAGGCACTGGCCATGCGCGACAGCTGGCTTTGCTTAGCCATGAACATAACCCATCAAACAGCAATCTGTGTCATTTAAGTTTTTACTCGGAAACGAACATGTCACCGAAGACAGTTTCCGTGCCAGTTTATCCACTTGTTAAGACTAGTAGCATCTGTTGGAGGGCTGAGCTTGTTCCTCCGGCAGACTGTACCAGCCCTTGGCGGATCTTTCTCCAGTTGGCACATTTCTAGTTTTGGGCTGATCCACTTCTGCTGCTGAGGGCCCTGACAGGATAATTCAATTAAACATTGATCACAGCATTGCCACAGCCAGTGAAAAGCATCAAAAATCCAGGCACTATTTTTTGATCAATCTTTAGTCAGCAATCACTCTTGTAGCTAAGACAGTGTTTTTTAAAGCTTGCCCCAGCTGCACCTTGTAATCCCAAGCTTATCTCAACTTTTATAGGTAGCCTTTCCAGTTTTGTTGTACTCACTCTTGGGTAAACGGTTGAGGTTGTGTTCAGAAATACTCAGGGTAAATCTGTGTGCTGGGATGCATGCCATTTTGATCGCCTTATGAGCTACATGGTGGGTTTATCTCATTCCATGTGGAGTGGCATGAGGAGTGTCTAGAGCAGGGGTCACCAACCTTTTTGAAACTGAGAGCTACTTCACAGGTACTGAGCCATGCAAAGGGCTACTCATATGGTCCTTGGTGACCCCTGGTCTAGAGGCTCCCTAAAAATGACTGGCTTGGGTGTCTTGCTTGGTGGGCAAGGTTCAAAGCATGTTTTTTGCACTTTACAGGGTGACAAAGTGGGTCTGCTGGCCAAGACTAATCTCTCTTGCATGTAGAGACCTGAAAAAGGCAGGCTGAATTCAGGCCAGCTGGATTTCCATGGATCAAAGATCCATTTGGCGAAGAGGATAGCACATACAGACATGTACAAAAAAGCTCCTACGCGGATGAACACTGTCTTTGGTTATCGTTTAACAGGAATTACTTCAATATGACTCTTCAGACTAATACAAGCCTTGAACGCAGGGCCTCGGAATGTTTGAGGCATTAAGGGCTTGTCGACCAAATGAGTAAATACCAGTGGCTCACATGTGAATGCATCTCATGTATCCCTTTGGGGAAGGATAAATAATAGATCACTGTGAAGCCTACCTGCTCTGTCCTGAAGTGTGTTGTGAGTGTTGCTGGTGACAGCCTGATAAGCAGCTGTATTACTCTGTCACTAATCTTGGATGATCCTTCCAGAGACCAGGCTGCAAGAGCAGGCCAAGGAAGGGGACAGAGGACAAGGACAAGGACAGTAGGCCAACGTCACACTGTTGATCTTGCTTGGTCATTTAAAATAGCTGTATATCTGATGCGGAGTTCAAAAATGTGGAACATAAGAAAAAATTAGATGACCAGATGTTGCTGTGCAAGGCTGTATACTGCAATTCAATTTCTTTATAACAAGATGTCCTATCTAACTGATGGTGTGTTTTTCAGAAGGATTTTATGAATGGTGACATCACTACTAAATATAACACTGGTAGCTGTTGCTGTTGTGATTATCATATGGCTGATAAAACCAATGACAGCTATCGTAGGTTAAACACCTCTTGTAACCAAAGCAGACAATCCTGTTAAGATGTCCTTTCAGATCATCACATCCCATTGAAAGTTAAGGCGGGACAGACTCTGACCGGTGCCCTCAGATGCCAGGGTAGCACCTTAAAGCTTGTTTAGCCCTATAATGCCCAGGATAAGCTGGTACTCCTCACCTGCCTCAAACAAGACAAGTACTGTTAAGAAAACAGACGGCGACAAAATACAAATTGCATGACTTGTGAATTTTCTGTTTGGCGTTATCACGTATGTGCAGAACAGCAGTTCAGGAATAGTTTATCTAAAGAATACAACATTCCAGATATGTGACAGATATGCCCTGCTATTACATCATTGTGGATTTGCCTTAAATGATCTTAAATTTAGATAAATGAAAAATATATTTCACACTCTAAATGTGACACTTTACAGATAGATAGTTCTCGGTGAGACATTTCCAACCTTTCGTCAAAAACCGTTATTAGCTGAAATACATTCCCCTTCAGACAAAAGTAATGGGACACCGGTGTGAGGTGAACAGTTTTCGGGGATATTATGGCAAACGAGGGGTCGTTGGAAAGAGTGTGAGATATAAATAAAAAATTCCATAAAAAGAACATTGTTTACGAGTTATCACTCACGAGTCACAACACCCAAGTCCGAGTCAAGGCTCAAGTCATTGAGGGCAAGTCTAAAGTCAAGTCACAAGTCTTTATTTGTGCGACTTAAGTGCGATTCAAGTCCGAGTCTCAGACTCGAGAACCAATCTCTGGTAAACGGACAAGGAGATATTTTATGATGAACTGATCAACCTTCTTGCAGACAAAATAATATAACACAAGCAAAAACCCAAACACACCTCAGCTGCCTTACACATGTCTCTCTTGTGTACATCTAAAGGAGGTACTTCTGAGGAGATCCAATCGTTATTCATCCACTTGAATAACGATTGGGAAAAGTCATAAATAAAAAACAATGATGGAGAACAAACTGCACTAGAACACAGATTGGCCATCTAATAGTGTAGTGTAAGTCATTTTGAAAGTCATGTGTAATTACTTATTTGTTGTTATAACAATTATACTAACAAAATTGAACTTAAGAAGGACAAATATGTGATTGCAATAGAATGATAAAAATGTGTGATTAAATTAAACGTGTGAACAGTAATGTGATTAAATTGTAGTAACTCAATTTCCGTGGGTTAACTATGAGCACAGACTAACACCTTCTTTACTGCAGGCATGGATATCAGCTATGATGGAGTAATACCCCATAACTGGTCTCGTGCCTCCTGCACGCATGAAGTCTCACGGGACATACTCATGAGTCTGCTCAGTCTTACTGAGACGAGGCCTTAAAGGGAACACAATGCTTCCATTAGTAGCCTGTAGTAAGGGAAACCCACTTTAATCCCTGTTTTATACACTCAAACAACTACAAGCACTTTTGTTTAAAGTTCATGCAAGAAAAACCTTCACTGCCTGTAAGGATGCATTAATATTCTGAAAACTGAGCTAACAGCGTGGTGGTATGATGTCACAACATAGAGTTTAATGTGTGTGAGAGTGCAACAAAAACACAGAGAACGAGAATTACAGAGAAAGAGAAAGCAAAATGTCCTGTTTTTCTTTCGGTGCACCCGCTGAGATCTTTGATCGGAACAGAGGCATGTATGATTTATGAAAACAGGTGGTGCCAACATCAGTAAACTATGTTTGCACATAAACAGAGAGAAAAGGCCAGGTTATGGAATAAGTCAGCATGGTACCCAGATGAATGGGGATTGGAGCTGAAGCAACACAGACTTTGACCACAACGGCGGCCCGGGTACTGAGTAAGCAACTTCACATTTACAAAGCCACCCATGACCACCCTGTGGACCCCCCTGTAGGACCAACAGCTAAACGGGAATGACCATGTAATTCCATGTAATGTCTGGGGTGGAAAATTGCAAAAGCCTAAGCTGTCATTAAACTGTCTGACTGTGGTGATGAATGTCCTGATGAGAGACGTTACAATGAAACAAATCATTTTATGTATTTAGCATAGCGTACTTCACAGAGTGTATTTTCTAGTTTTCATTGGATTTATTCAGATTTGTCTTTTTATTTTATATTGTTCTTGTTTCTGTGTGTCTGTGCAGTCATAACATAATTTTCTCCAGGATCAATAAAGTCTTCTGTTTCGGAAATCTTTAAACAAATTAGAGGGTCTATCCGTTATTGTGAGTCTGCAAGGATAAGCGCACGATAATCTACGTCAAATGACAGGGAATGGGATGCCACATTTCCACCCCACCCCAACGTTCATTTATTTGTCCCCAGTGCTATTTGGGGGTGGGGACGGTTTGCATTTGCCTCACTTGCTACTGCAAACCTGTTCCAGTAGATTAACAGTGAGACCCTAATAACGTACCCCCCACTCATCCACTTGTAAAGAGAAGCGCACTACAGACGTCTCCGGCTGTTCATTTGTGAAGAGAATAAAGGTTTTCTAGAGTACATGACGTGGATATCTGCCCTAAAAACTGCTGCCTGGTTATAAAAGAGAGCATGTGAACTGTCCATCAGTGAAGGAGATTCTGGCCATTGTTTCCACACAGCCCACGCTGTGCCTCATGTACAGCTCATAACACCTGCACTGTAAAAACAAAGCTATTTATTTAAAAAAATGCATTTAATCGTATTAAATTCCACGTATGAGTACATAAAAAACACTAATTGGAATACATTTCATGTGCAGACAACTGGACAGATATGAATAATGTATGTATTCTATAGCAGATGGGGCTTAAAGGATAACCCCCACAAATGTTTCAAAATTTCATCCAAGGGCAAGTCCATAAAGTATAAACAGATATTTTCAGAGAGGTTTTGTGTGAACTGTGCCATTTTCGAGAGACTTAGAACGTTAGATTTTTTCAAAGTGCTGGTGATTAAAACCAGATCTCCTGAAGGTCTATTACTAATAAGTCAATGCCTTCTTAGATAAATGGTCACAAATACAAACTGTTAATCTGTCAATCAAATAATGTACCTTTGTTTTGAATGAAGCTTTGGGCTAAAAAGTGTTTTTAAAACCCATTCTTGGGGTTATAAGGCTACCTACTCCCCAACATATTAAAATACTCAAAACGTCCATATCTGTGTTGCAAATATTGTGATCCTTGGTTCCTAAAGAAATGAGTCAATGGGCTTCTCTACAATTAACCACTTCACATCAAACCACTCTGAACGACCAGATTTACATCTCAAGGACTGAATTATGCAGAAATGTTAAAAAGTCAGAGGAATTCTCTTGTAAGCTACCTCTAGAGGAAACCCTTATCATTATCTTGATCTTCTACTTCTTTAGGGGGGTGGTCTCCATTAGACCACCTGCAGATGCTGTTAACAGACCTTTTATCAGTGCTGGGATCATGGCTAGGTTTAGGATTACTTTTGGGTTGAAGTTTAAAGTAGCAGTTAAAAGAAATTTAGCAAGGTGGCCATCACCAGTGCACCATTAGAACAGCTGTTGTCATTTTACCTTATTTAGGCACTTGTATGTCACGGTCCACACACAGATGTCACTCCATGGGTGAGTTTTTCCTCTTCTAGTCCCCGAATGAAGCAGTCTTAATCAGAGTTAAACTTAAACACACATACAGGTGATGTAAACACAAGGCTGGTCTAGCAGTGACCCGGCTCTTCCCTCACTCCAGTTGGGGGTGGTCGAAGCGGCAGGTGCTCGGGGAGTCTGGAGCCATTTAATTGTGCGCTGAAGTTTTCGTCCGCGGTTTTCCTCCAGAAAAACAGGTTTAGAGCCGAACCGAGCTCCGCGTTCCTCCTTCTCGTCTCCAGGCAGCCGTCAGATCCTGCCTTCTAGAATCTCGGCGAGCTGTCGAGCGCACGAGCCTTGTTTGAAGTTGGCGCGTGGAACAGGAGAAGCGCTACTTTTGTACGGTTCTCTTTGCTGGTTTGTTTTTGTTTTTGTTGTTTTCAGGAAGGTGGAACAACAAGAACGCAGCCCCTGATTCACTTAGTTGTGAAAACTTGCCCATCTATAGTCCCTTCGACAAGAAGCCATGTGGACCATGACGGACAAGCGTCTACTTTGTGCTATTCCCCTCTCTCTCTCTCTCTCTCTCTCTCTCTCTCTCCTCCCACCCTCACTCACTCCCCAGACTCCTCACCTCCCTCCCCCTCTCTCCTTGTGTCCAGATTGAAAAATCACATCGCCGTTACAAGGTTACATTACATGGACAAAAGTATTGGGACGCCTGACAACAAATATTTTAATACGGAGCAGGTCACCCCTTTGCAGTTATAACAGCTTCCACTCTTCTTGGAAGGCTTTCCACGAGATTTTGGAGTTTCTGAGGGAATTTGTGCCCATTCACTCTGTAGAGCATTTATGGAGTCGGGCAGTGATGTCTGGCTCACAATCTCAGTTCCAGTTCAGGTGTTGGATGGGGTTGATGTCAGGGCTCTGTGCGGGTCAGTCAAGTTCTTCCACACCGAACTCATCCAGCCATGTCTTTATGGAGCTTGCTTTGTGAACTGGTGCACAGTCATGCGGGAATAGAAAAGGTTCTTCCCCCAAACAAAGTTGGAAGCATGGCGTTTTCCAAAATATCTTGGTATGCCGAAACATTTCATCTCTGGAAGTAAGTGGCCACCTGAACTCAAAAGTTAAAAGGTGTCCCAATACTTTTGTCCATTTAAGTATAGCTTCTCAATTTAAATCCCCCCTTCCACCTTATAGCCACACGAGCTCAGGTTTCTGTGCAGGTGGCAGGCTCTGACAGCCTCACTACTTAACGTGGAAATGGGAAATTCCAATGAAAAGGTGGCAAATAAGAAGCCTTGCTTTCGTTTGACCTCCTGACCTACTGAGGCCACACAAAGAGCTCAAGGTTCAGCCATTCATTCACAAATAAGAATTTCCCCTGCTGACAATTATCCGAAAATACCCAAGTCCTAGTAAACACAGTTATGAGGGAGACCAGAGTTATGCACCAGGTTTTATTCATTTTATTATCATTAAAATAATGTGTTCTTTGCCTGTGTTCACAGATCAGAAGTGCAGTGTTTACCCATGAGGTGTTTTTATGAGGAGCAGGACAGCTGTGTTCACCAAATGTCTTGGTTCAAGCTGTTCATGAATAGTAATGATCATAATAATAATATCAAAGATCACCATTTTCCCTCTGAGGCGTAAATGTGAACAAAAGACTGATTTTAATTTAAAAAAAACCGTTCACATTTCCGCCGCATGAGGGCGTAAGTTGACAAGCATAACATCTACCCACTGTATTGTGCTTCATAATTTCATTTAGACACTCGTGAGACACACCTTTTCAGAGTTTAGGTTAGGTCTTCTCGTACTACATCAGTGCCTGACCTCATAAATGCTCTACAGAATGAATGACCACAAAAACTCCAACATCTTGAGGAAAGTCCTCTAAGAGTGGAAGTTATTATAGCTGCAAAGAGGGCACCAACTCCATATTAAAGTCTATGGGTTTGAATGTAATGTCATTAAAATCTCTGTTAATGTAATGGTCAGGCGTTCCAATACTTTTGTCCATGCAGTGTACTGAATATTAATTATTGCCTATTTTCTGAATACATTTGTTTTCCTATGAGACGAGATGACTGATTACACGTTCAAAGTATGTCTTTTTAAATTCTTTATTTAATTACATTTTGTAACTGAAACGACTGGGGGGGGGGTGAATTCTGTAGATTTTGCAGCATTAAAAGAGAATTTAGCAAAAAAGACATAATTCAGTTGAGCAGGAAACATCTGGACTATGTATGAATGCTAAATAAATAATATACAAAGGAATCACTTCATACACATGGTCCAAAGTGTTTGACATTTAAACAATCACCAAAAATAAAAATGATTAATTTTAGACAAAAATAAGTCAAAACTTCCTCTACATGGATTAAACTAAAATTGGATTTTAGTGCATGGTTTCAATGTTCATAATCAGTATTCCTGCATTAAATGTGCAGAAGTGTCTCCGAAGTCTCTGTAGAGGAAGTGTAATTATTTTCAAATAAAAATCAGCAAAATGTGTCACTTGACCAAATGCAACCCAATTCTTGCATCAAACACAGAACACAATACTGAAAACTGTGGAAACCAAGCCCTTACAGTGTCCAGTCAAGATGTTGAGACTTAGTAGATTAAGCTCTTAAGCACTCTCCAAAGTGGCATCGGTGACGAGCCTCTCTCCTGCAAACTGCCTCCACTACAGCATGTAAGATATGTTAAATCAATGCTTAATGTAAAACAGACACTGCAAATGTTTCCAGTAGGCTGTCCCCACCCCACAGCCCTCAATTTAATCAGCCCCAAAGATGGTTTATGGACTGCAGCATGGCAATGTAGCATAACAAATGCTACAAGCACTTTCCCATTACTGAAAAATGGAATGTAAATGCAAATAATGGATTTTTTTATGCTCAAACTACCAGCCTTTGTGGCAGCTCTGTTCACCGCCATAAAATCCTCTGTGCTAACACATAACATCTTTTCTCCATGGGGTACGCTTTTCAAAATGAGAGCCTGTCAAGACCGCAGTTTTGTGTGTCTGCAAATAAAGGAAGGCTCTTCTTCAGTGATTTATCAGAGACATCAGTGAGCTGTCACAATGTTCCACGTAACTCAGTCATCAAAGTCTGGGATGTCGTCGTAGGAGTATCCACGGTAACCCTTAGAGGCGTAGTAGGCAATGCGCAAGTGGTAGAATCCTGGGAGGAAGACCAAGATTCCTATGATGAGGACAGGGATGGTGCGGTCACGGTGCTGTAAGAGAGAGAGAGACAAGTGAAGAAACTGTCATCTATAAAGAACATTCATGAAGAACACCTGACATTCTTTTTGGATTCCTATGGGGATATACAGCTCTGCAGAAAATAAGAGACCACTGCAATTTATTTTTAAATCAGCATCTCTATGAGCATCAACCATCCCATGCCAGTGTCTGTTAAATTTCTACACAAACACCTCTTTCTGCTTTATGATGTACTGATTAGTGATCACCTGAATCACATCTTATTTAATGAGGAAACATATAAAAACACTGCTGTAATCGACACTCTCCGCTCACAATGAGACCAGTCGGATGGTAAAACACTACTATACTGTGCATGTGACAAATACAAATCTTAAATCTTGAAAATAGTCCCCATAGTACCAATATTTTACCATCAGCATTTTATATATAAACTCAGAACACATGGGTTCAACACTGGTTGATTTGGATAAAAAAATAAATTGACTATATTGGGTTGCCCCTTGTTCCCATCACATTACTATTAAGCAATCAAGATGTAATTTTTTATTTTAAATTGCACTAATTCTGTAAATAAGATGTTCAATAATAATTATATGTATTTATGTACCTTTTAACATTATTTGCGTTAAGATTTAATCTGCACTTTTGAAATTGCTTTAAAAATGTATGCTTGATGTTCTACAGCTTTCTCATATACTGAAGAATCCTCTGCAGCTTTGTTCAACCTTCTGGACACTTCTGTTTTTATTTTTATTTAGTTTTCTTTCTTTCTTTTTATTTACAATGTTGAAGTGAGTGATTATAGCATGAGATGTTGAACAGAGTAATACAGTTTAGATCCCATTTTAAGTGATGTTGATGTCTGAATTTCCAGTTTCTCCAACTTGATGGAGAGAACGTTTCAATCCGCTCTTTTTGATGTCAGGTTCAGGAGGGTTAGCCGAGGAAGAAGTGGCTTGTACACCATCTGCACTGAGTCAGGTAATAGAGGAGTATAGACTGAAGACTTCTTTAAGACAATCCATGACTAGGATTAATGCTGGCGTCAGATGCTCCTCACAGCAGGAACGTAATTACACTCCATTCGGAACTCTCTGAACACAGCTTGAACTGTTTACTTTCAACAGGGCTTAGCCTTTTGTCATGCAGGCTTATTAAAAGCACTGCAATTCACTAAGCTACAGAGTTCTTTAATGGAATGGAGCTTTTTTTTCCCCCAACTCAGATTAGTGTTATTATCAAAAGTGGATGTCTGAACTTTGTCTTACGGCTAGTCACTAACAGTCCGGAAGCTGAGACAAAATGTTCTGTATCTTGTCATACAGCACATGAGAATTTAAGAACAATGTAAAATGACTGTAAGACATTGTGTATGTGTATATATGTATGTATACGTATATATATATATATATACACACATTAGTGCTGGGCCGTTAACGGCCCGAGATTCTTATCGCGCGATAAAAAAAAATATCGCCGATCCCAATGAGATTAACGGCGTTAAAAAAATTAATCTATGGCCACCTCTAATATACACACACACGCATATATGCACACACGGTTAACGAGTCAATTCATGATACTAAGTTCACAATTCTATATTCTTTGAATGAGTATTGAATGAAGAAAAATGATGACTGTATTCAGTTCTGTATTTATATGAATGTGCTGAACTGGGCCATTGGTTGTCATTGGTTAAAGAATATAAATGCAGGTACATCATTATAATAACTATAACATTGCATTTCTAAACTCTTTAAATAAACAGTATTGGTGTAGAAGTGTGTTCTCTGGGTAATATATAGTTAATCCTTCAGGACTGCAGCAGCTGACAACCACAAGTCATAAGAGATGTGAAGAAAAAGTAACAGTTTAAGAAATCAGAAAATCTGCATAGTGTAGGTGTGAAAGTGTCACGATTTACCACTCAGAGTCGACTTCAAGAAGTGCAACTGCACTTTAAGATGCAATCGTCTCAACACCAAAAATAAATTCAATTTGCTAATAGATAAAGGCAGAAGGAGCCACAGGAGTTCTGGACTACACATAAAACATGTGATGACAGATGAAAATGAAAAGTGTGGAGAAAGAAATAGCCCTCGTGCTGGGTCATATTATGTAGACAAATGACACAATCAGATGTTCTGTATTTTTCAGAGGAACAACAAGAGAAAATTCACCACGGCAGCAGATATGGCTGTGAAATATACTGGGTATGATTTTTTTTTTCACAAAAAAAGATATCTAACATGATTTTACATATTTAATGCCAGCAATTAAAATTAAAACCCGTTCTGTAAAGAAAAACCCAAGATGGAGTTTCTGATCCCTGGCACAACCTTTAGACATATTCGTCCTATATAAGTGTCACAGAAGCTGCAAGATATCCAGTGTTCCTCAAACATGGTCCTGGAATACGCTTCCCCTACACATTCTGTAATGTGCATTAGAGCAGGAAACACTGGTTACTAATAGCAATCGAAACTACAGACAGAGAGCTGCATACTCACATCTTGAATTTCAAAGTATCCCGCTAAGAGAAGAGCACCGATGATGATCAAAATTGAGCCGATCAGAAAGAGCACACCTGCCAGGGCGATTGCCTTGTACGGGACTTTGGGTGGACTCCTCTTGAACTAAAAGAGAAGCAAGAACACCAAACTACATTATAAAATTATTATAAAAATTTCAACTACATTATAAAATTATCATCTTGAAGAATATTTTCAGCTATAAACAAATAACTAAACGAATCTGAACTGTGAAAACTAACAGACAGATAAAGAGCTAATGCTGCGATGAACTGTGATGAACACTGACTGGGGTGGGAGAAGCAGAAAGAATTTCAAAAGGTTCAATATTCAACTAAAGAAAGTTACTTGCATAGATATACAAGTATCTACAGAATACAATGACCAAAATTTTATTCACAATTAGAAACAAGATCTGTACAGTGTGCAATATATATAAAATAAAGTAAAGTCAACTGCACAGGATTGTTCCCTTAGTTATGCATCAAACATTACACTACTGAATTAATTCCTTACTTGGAGGTCAATGTAGCCATCATCATCACTTGCAAGCTTTGAGTATCTCACTTTACTGTTGGGCAACCCACTCGCCACAGTGTTTCTGGCTGGCATTTTTAAAGTTGCTCTTCTTTTTGCGGTCCTTCAGCTCACTCTGCACAGCAAGACATAAAATAGTTAGTCTTTAGCCAACTGCAACAGATTAGCAACATGATAACATTAGTTAAGTAACAAGTCATCAACAAAGACAGCTGGTCACTAACACTGAGCAGCTTCCACAAGTGACAGACTGCTGCAGCCACAGTGTGGGAAGGAGAGACACCCCCGGTCTTTCCTGCCTCTTGCTGTCAGTCTTTACAACCAACATCTCATACCAACACATATATCCACACACCAAGGGCTGGTAAGTGCAGTTTGTTTCTCTTATGAGAAATATTTCTATATTTTTATGCAAAAACGGACTATGTATGTACATAGTAATTTGTGGGAAACGCAGATATATTTCGCATTTTTTTCTTGGCAAGTTATAATTTAAAACATTTGGAACATAAATATTAACGTAAATTCAGCTACATTTCTATTTAACTGTATAATTGTTTTAGTTCTGTCCAGAGAACACAAAGAAAGCGCATCTTGGGATGGTAAAATACTGCTGCACTCAGAAGCAGGAGGTCTGAAAGTAGCAAATCTGAGAGCGTTATTCCAGCTCTCCTTGCTGCTGATTGGCTGCTGCCCTGTGACGCCTCTTTGGCAGCTGCAGTCCAGCATTCCAGCATCAGATCAGTTTCCCACGTGGAGCATCTCGAGTGTGCTCTTGTTTTTTGTTTTGTTCTTTTTAAAGCCCTGTATTTGTATTACTGTACATCTTCTCACTTTATTTCTATAGCACATTTAAAACAAGCAAGTTGCCACCAAAGTGCTGTACATTCAGAGAACTTATAAAAACACAGATACACATAAGATACAGCACACAAACAGATATAAAAGATGTACAATCACTGTGAGGTAAAAGCTAATGAAAATAAATATGTTTTGATAAGAGATTTAAAAACAGGGAGAGATGAGGCCAGCCTAACATCTAAAGGCAACTTGCTCCAAAGTTTTGGAGCCACGATTGAAAAAGCTCTATCTCCTCTGAGCTTCAGCCTAGCCTTTGGAACCACTAAGGTCAGGTGATCAGCAGACCTTAGGGACCGCGAGGGAACATAGAGCTGAAGCAAGTCAGAAAGGTAGGGTGGAGCAAGACCAT
>JBBPDB010116875.1:0-18630 GCA_037974465.1 Brachypetersius altus
TCTCTCTCTCTCTCTCTCTCTCTCTCTCTCTCTCTCTCTCTCTCTCTCTCTCTCTCTCTCTCTCTCTCTCTCAGATTCAGTCTAATCTGGGGAGGCTGATACTGAAGGAGGAGATGGAGAAATCAGTTCCAGTTCGTAGGAAAACACGTTCTCTACCAGATCGGACATATGGACACCTCGGTCAGTGTGTGTGTGTGTGTGTGCGTGTGTTGGTGTGAATGAGTTCTGTATGTGTATGTGTGTGTGTTTGTGTGAATGAGTTCTCACTTTCTAGATGCTGACTGAAAACAAATGTGTCAGTAAGAAATGTTCACTTTCAGTCATCACCAGAGCAGCAGATTCAGTGTGTACTGTTCCTCTACCACCATCTGCTGCACTGACTGACCACAGAGACCCCTAGTGGCAACATATATCATTTTTTGACAAACACTAATAGAGATGTACAGTATTCCCAAAAGTATACTTTTGTTCTGTCGTGTTGAGGTCAGGGCTCTGTGCAGGTCAGTCAAGTTCTTCCTCACCAAACTCATCCATGGAGCTTGCTTTGTGCACTGGGGCACAGTCATGCTGGAGTAGAAAAGGGCCTTCCTCAAACTATGTTCACAAAGTTGGGAGCATGAAATTGTCCAAAATGGCTTTCTGTGCTGCAGCATTCAGAGTTCCTTTCACTAGAACTAAGGTGCCCAGCCCAACTACTCAACCAACTCACACCATAATCCCTCCTCCACCAAACTTTGCACTTGGCACAATGCAGTCAGGCCAGTACCATTCTCCTAGCAACCGGCAAACCCAGACTCGTCCATCAGATTGCCAGGTGGAGAAGCGTGATTCATCACTGCAGAGAATGTGTCTTCCCATTCAGTTCCTCCAGCTGCTGTTTGGATTTGTGAAATCTGCACCTCCTGATTTAATTTAATGAAGGACTGATTGAGTCAAACCAGGTTTCGGAAACTGCAAGTAATACTGAACTCATTGATACACAGCACATAAAATCACGATTTCTTTTCTTTTTGGTTATATTTAGTTTATTTCGTAATAATAATGTGAAAATAAAACACTTACTGCTCATTTAAACAGTTTTTACATATTTCGCAGGTGTCTAAGACTTTTGCACATACATATATATATATATATATATATAGTACCCCTGTACCCCTGTATCTATATAGAGTCTTCAGTTCTTCACTCTCATAAACACAGAACTTCCACATTTTCTTGATAGCTATTGATTTGTATTTAATCAGATAATACAGTAATACATCAGGTGAAGAAATAAAGTTATCACATGATGTGTTTTTATTCATTACAATATTTGTTTTGTTCACACAGGGCCCAAATCTCCTTCGTTCCCGAACTACAGCCAGAGTGGTCTGACCAGGGTGAGCAGACGCCGGAGGCGCTTTTGAGAACTGAAATGTCGAAGCAAATGAACGTTTTATGTCATTGTATCCGTTTATGTTCTGTTTTCCATTTCAGCTCCAGTCAGCAGAGTTTTCCTCCTCACACAGTGATAAAGGCAGCCAGAGTAAGCTATTGTGTTCTGTTCTATGCAGTATCTCTCATATTAATGTTGATTTATTCTTATTACTATATGTATTATTACACACATTCATATTTGCATTTCCTTTTGTGCTACAGATTTGCAGGTGAGAATGTTTTGACATCACTTGATCTGTCACAGCAGCCTGCTACATAAATTCCTGCCAGAAATCTGTATGTATGTGTTTCAAAACTTGTATCTCCACGCTTTTGGGAGATAATATTATAAAGTAAGATTAATTACATTTATAGGAAAATGCACTGCTGGTGTTTTGTGGGCAGAGGTACAGAGTTTTTAGGAATACACTGTGTGTGTGTGTATGTGTGTGTGTGTGTGTGTGGTTTAGAACGGGGACGCTCAGGACCGCAGGATGGACAGAGGAAACTCACTGCCCACCATGCTGGAGCATAAGGTGAGATATATAGCAGTGGTCCCCAACCACCGGGCCGTGGGTCATGTGCTACCGGTCCGCGGGCTGCACAAAAAAAACCTGTGGATGTTACTGTGTTATGTTGTTGGCTCGTTGTTATGAAAATACTGTAATAAAGCTGCGAGTACACATTGGACTTACCTTTATTATTATATTTTAAAGATACCCAATTTTTATGTGTATCATTTATTTGTATAAATATGTATATTTATCTGCCACTCCTTAAAGGCCGGGCCGTGACGAAATAAAGGTTGGGGACTACTGATATATGACCACTGACAGCGATATACAGTATCGTGCAAAAGTCATGATCCGCCTCTCTTTTCTTCATATTTTGCGACTGTAATGTGGTCTTGAGGAACAGTTCTCCAGGCTTCCTGAAGGACTTTCAAAGACTCTCATTTTCAGTCCAGTCCCTGAACCTGACCAGTTGCAGAGGAATGTTTTTTGTAAACGTATAAAACATTCAAGCATAACAAAGCACTTAAGGCTTGACCCAGCGAAGAAACAGGTGGAAATGATTCCAGATGGTCAGGCGGTGATCAGTATACTGGTGGTGCTGAATGCTGAGTGGTTGGAAGACATTTCCTTTCATTTATGCTACTCAATATGCCAAAGATAAGACAGTTTTATGGGCAGAAAATAGTCTTATTACACCAACAAGGTGATTCTAAGTAAAGAATTGGCGGGTTCAAATCTTTTGCACAGTACTGTAAATACATTTTTAAATGATATTATTATTCGGCCCCTGATCTACTGATCCAAAATCAGAATAGATGTGTCATACACCTGATATTAAAGAGCGTTTTAGCATTGGAATTTTGCCAAAATTCAATACGGGCTTGGATACAGTTTTATTAGAACTGTCTCTTCCACCCAATTGAGACCTTATTATAGACTGTACTCGGGGTGTGTGTGTGTGTGTGTGCGTGTTTTCTTTGGCAGATTTATCCATATGAGATGCTTATAGTGACTCATCGAGGCAGAAATAAACTCCCTCCAGGAGTGGACAGGATGAGGCTGGAGGTACAAGCATCTTCTATTACCATCTATTCAGACCCCGAAATAAATTCAGCCGCCAAAATATTACACACATCATTCATATCTGATTTTCTATCAGCTGTGTTTCATATACAGCCATGTTTAACCGCTGTTTGGACTGGGAGCTTTTAAAGCAGTTTTACACGGATCAGCAGTCGCAGATTTTTTCTGGGAAACAAGCTGATAATGGTTTATGGAAATCCCCACAATAATGCAGAAACTGCAAATATCCAGAAATATATATATATATATATATATATATCCCATGCTCGCTGTACTTAGAGGCAGGAGGTTTAGAAGTAGCTAATCCAAGAACGTTATGTAGAGTGCAGGTGCAAGCATGACGTGCCTTGTCTAAACATGTGGGTTCAACGAGTCTTTGTTTTGGCTCACCACATGCTGCTTGTGCTAACACGGCTAGCGGTAGCTACCTGGTTTTTAAGCAATGTCCTCCGGGATCAGTTTAGTTTTGTGATTCTGATTATTTATTTCTCCTTGAATAATCTGTGGCAGCTGCAGACCAGAATCTCCCCTGTTAATTGTCTCAGTTTTTCGTTTTGTCCTTCTTAAAGCCCTGTACTTATGGGTTTACCTTTACCTTTTCTTTAAGGGCAATGCATTAAACAGAGTTTAAAATGAAAGTAAAGTGTCCTGGGAGCCTATTTAGGGTTTACACTATAAAAATAGGCATTTTTAGGCATTTATTTTACCACATCACCACAACGCGATTTTTCAGCATAAGTGGGTTCTTTTGGAACATAACCCCTTTGAAAAGGGGGGGGGGGGTTACTGTATAACAATTCTACAACCTCTGACTATCCATTTGAATTAAACAGGTATACTTAAAGGCATTGCAATCACAATATGTAGTCATATAATCACAGTACTGATGCTGATGCTCATGCAGCCCTAATGCACAATTTCTTACTATTGGATTAACCTGGTGGAAAACAAAAAACACAGTAAAATTAAATCCCAAAACTTTAACCACTCGATTTTCCCAATAGATGTAGGATGTTTTGTGTTTGCTGGGCCTAATTTAGCCAAAGAGACTAAAATATATTGTCATAAATATATATTGTCTTTCAAACAGCTGACATTCATATGAGAGCACTAGAATGCAAACAGAGGATGCTGATTTTGCTATTTTTCATAAGCAACGGACTGTATTTACCAGTTAACTTCTACATTATTTAAACACAGCTGATTGGTAGTTACCCAAAATTGTCCTTGCAAATATGATGAAGACCTTAAAGTAGAATTCCACAAAATTCAGAGCTCATGCAGATTGTGTTTCTTTACAGTACAAGTGAATGGAACCAGACATCTCCAAAACAAATACAGCAGTTTTCTTCATTATCAACTCCCAGTTAAACTCCATGTATCTCCTAGTGTTTATATGGATGTTTAACTAAATGACTTTTCTTTTGGAACTGTCCTGCCTTATGATGCCCTGCATGTGTCCCTCCACCATGAATGGGTTTAGTTTTAGTACCAAAAGCTGCTCAAAACTCTGGCAGAACAACATCTCAGGTGTCTGGAGGCGCAAACATAACCATTTGATGGAATAACTTTCTGAGGGAGCTTTTAGAGGCAGACGTCTGGCTCCATTCACCTCCACTGTTTATAATTCTGAGCTGAATTCACTCACTATGAACGTCTGGTTTCACTCACTATGAACGTCTCTGTATCCATCTTACACATTTAATGATACATTTTTCTTTTTCAATCTTTGGAGTTCTTCATTCACAGACATGATAGGTGAAAGTGCACCAGCAGGGGGCAGCACTGATCTATGCCGTTCTCTTCTCAGAGGCACCTGTCGACGGAGGAATTCCAGAATCTTTTCGGAATGACGATGGAGGAGTTTGATCGGCTTTCGCTGTGGAAGAGAAACGACATGAAGAGAAAGGTCTTGCTCTTCTAGCACTGAGAATAAAAATATTTATGGAAAAAAAACGCTCACGTAACTGCACTTCTGCTTGGGAAGACCACAACAAAACAGCAACAACAACAAAACAACTAGATGATGATAAAGCACCACCAATGAGAAGAAACTTCACTGAATGAATGAAGGATATAATGTTTGGTGCATTTTGGGGCCCAGATATTTCTCAGAATTCATAATATTTCAGTTTTGAAGGACATATGTCCAAAAGTTCTTGATGTCATGTCTTGATGTCATGTTGCAGCTACTATGAGAGGTGTTGACCAGATTCAGCAAGAGAAACTAGACTCAGAAAACGAGTGGTTCAGCTTTCTGAACACCCAGAGGAACGATAGGCTCGAAATGAGACTCTTAGTCCAGCCTGTTTCTCCTAGACAAAATTCAGCTCCTGAGAAAGAGCCTTCCTATAATCATCCCGATCCCTGTTTAATATCTTAAAATGCTCTTGCTTTTCTCTCACTGCTCTTTATTTGTCTCAGGTCATCAAATCTTTAGATGAACCAGAAGATCCAAAAGAAAACTGAAATTTGTCTTAAGGTGCTTTCCCACAGCCGTATCTCAACTGTACTGTGATGGTGCAGAACTATCAGAGCGGATTTTGTTATTGTGGCCGTTTATTATTAATGTTTGATTTTTTTCCCCTCAGCATTATTTAGCCGTGAAATGCTAAACAAACACAGCTAACTTGTTAGCGATGTCCGTGTACACCTTCTCACAGCATTAAAGACAAATGTGTTAGTGCCATAGAAAACAGCCATGGAAATGTATCCTTAATCCAAACAGATAGTAGAGCTTGTACATTGTCAATTCCCAGTTGTTAGTTTGTATCTCCATTGTGGTTTTTTGCGCGGACAGTAAAAAAAACATTTCGACCAATCACAGAGCAGAGATGCAGTCAGCTTGGCTGTGGCCCACTTTCATCCCTGATGTTGAGCAGTTCAGGTCCGGCTCAGGTATGGGTTACATTTCTTCGTGCCACGGTTCCTTGTACCAGTGGAGAAGCACCATAGAGAACTACCAAAGTCAGACTGTTAAAGAGAAGAAAACTGAGAAGCAAAACTATCTTTGTCTTTATTTCTGTTTAGGAGAAACAAGTCAGACTTCCATAATCTCCATTTAAGATTTGTTTCTGATGGGACAAAGAAATCTTCCTCTGGGTCGTTTCCAGTGTCCGCAAGGGCCAGTGGGAATCAGGTTCTAGACTCAGACCACCACTAAACACTGCCACACCTTAAAGCCAAGATGAGCTGTAGGCTAATCATGACTTTATTTCTAACTAATCTGACCACTAAAACACTTTATGGCAGATGAAAAGGCATTTAGCTTTGCTAAAGCTCCCTTTTTCCATACAGCTGATTTAAAATGCCTAAAATGCCTAATCAAGGTGATAGATTGGCAACAGATTTACCCTGTTTCCCTCCTTTGCCTGGAAGGGAGTCAATCAGCTGAGATGTGTTTGGTGTGTCAAGTTTGCTTCTTTAGTTTTAGCGCTGGAGCTAATGCACCTAACAAGTAAAGCAAGTGTATGCACACCAATTAGCGCTGTGATAACTGCATGCCTGAATCTTTGCTTGAGTGGTTTAGGTGTTAGATGACTTAAATGCTAATTGGTGGGGTATATGCTTTTATTACTTGCTAGCAACATTAGCCTCATAGCTTCAGCTCTGAAAAAATCAAACGTGTCTTAACTAAGCTGCGAGTGAAAGGGGAAAAACTATGATTTTTTCAAAGCAAACTTTACTGTAATCTTCCATTGCAGCGAATGCATTTAGTACGTGACATTTTGTAGAGAGACAGGAAAGAAAATCCTGAACAAGCTGGTGGAGGCTAAAGGCCTGTAGCATGATAACACTTTAATTAAAAGACATTTAGGCAACCTTAAGTTTTCAATTTAGACTGACAGTCTATTAATAACTAAATCACACTAAACTCGGAGTGCGTCTGGACGCTGTACGGGACAAGAGCACCACTCATACAAAGGAAAAACGCACACTGACTCTGTTAAACCTATGTTGTCATTTCCCGTAACTAGTGTGCCAGAGTGAATACCAGAACAATTTACAATAAATGTTAAAAAAGCAAGAAAACGGATGCAGCTTTGAGTAGAACTGTTGGTAGAAACACTGGGTGTGTCCGAAATCGCGCACTACCGCCAGTGCACTGAGATTTAGTGCGTAGTGCGCACAAAGCAATGTCTATGCCAGTCTATCACTGTTCACTGGCTGACGTTGTAAGTAGCTCGCTAGCAAGCCAGCTGGCTATGCTGGTGCCCAACCCATGCGAAGTGAGCGGTGTACCAGTGCGAAATTCAAAGCTGTTTCGTTGCAGTGGAAGATTGGCGTCGCTTTAATGGTGCACATCAGTAAACTTCAAAGCTAAATATCATACGTGTGAATCCTGGAAGGCAACTGTTTCTATAGCAACAGGCTCAGTTTGCTGTTTCATAAAGGGCAATGTAAGAGAGAGTTCAACCAAATATAATACTGCCCTTCACAAGTTTGGGGACACTTCGTATGTGATGTAATACTTGTAATGAGGTTTTAGGTAATGATAAGACACATTTCTTCTCCAGAATGTTGTTTAAGGTTCAAGTTGATGCTTTAAGCAGTTGAAAGTTTGGAGTGGCATCACAGCGATGGGAGAAAAGTGGTCTTTTTATTCAGAAAGTAGCACAGTCCTCTAAATCAGTGCTTCCCAAACTTCCTACAACCACCCCAACCAAAAATTGGAACAGCTGCAGGAGTACATCAGAAATAAATCCACCTTAGTGGCTTAGCGGCGTAAACCAACACTTAGCAAAAGTGCTACTGGAGAACTTGTAGTGAGGAGTGCCACTTCATAGAGTCCTTTGGGTTGATTGCACACTTAAGGGGGCACTCCTAAGCAAGCCGGCACAATTTTCTAATGTTTTATTATTAATATATTTTGAGATATTTAAAGACCATTTGAGCTATTGGCACAGTTCCAACTCTGACACATACATTATAGCCCTATTGCGCATGTATAAAACATGTCAATCGGATGATCAGTATTGTTCATTTAATGCATTTTGGATCAGGGACAGAGTATTGATCATATAATGATTTTTTTGCTTGATCATTTAATTAATTTTTTAATGAGTCACATTGAATAGGGAGAAAGAGGAATGAATAGGAAAGGAGAGTAATGTTCAAGCTCTGTGACATTGCCTCACTCTACTGGCAGAAATGCAGCACTGAGGAAGTAAAACAGGCCTCTAATATCTGACCATAAACAGCCTTTAAGACACTAAAGCTCAGGTCTGTTATTAAATGAAAGATGTGTTTCTGTTGTGGTTTATTATTAAATAATCAGCCCCTGAAGCTGCTGTTAGTTAGCCAACAAGCTGCTAGCCAGCTCAGCTAGCTGATTTTAGCCGTTTTTGGCTTATGTTAACAGTGGGGCGCAACAGTACTTCACTTTGTAGTTGTATATAAAACAGACATCATATTTAAGCTAAATTAATCTGCCTTAAATTATCACTCATTAGTGCACAGCACAGCAGACGTAAGCGAGGGCAGGAGGCGAGGAGGTTTAACAGCTATGCATAAACACGCAGCTAATGGCTTAATGCTAATCACAGAAAGCTATAAAGAACTCACTACAAAAGTGAAGAGAAACAAATGCACAGTTTAAGAGGAGGTATGTCTTAACTACAGTAACAGATAAGGGCAAATGGGGGAAATGGGTGGCGTTTTAGAGACAAAACAAATCTTACATCTAATGCGCTGCTGTGATTTACAGTACTGTGCAAAAGTCTTGAGCCACTTTGAAACATGACGTTGTTACAAAAGAGCAAAAAATATGGCGAGCTGAGTGTCCCCAAACTTTTGATGAGCAGTTTAGACCAGCATGAGAAATGTATTGACCCCCCTGTATTCCTTATGTGATTGATAATGAATTGTGATCAATATCTTCTCTTCTTTTATGCTGAATGTATTGATCTCTTTTTCCCTCCCTCTGCCCCCCTCCCCCTCTTTCGCTGCTACTGCATTTGAAAGCACTTTTCCCGTTTGGTTATTTCCTCTTTTTTTTCTGGAACGAACGGAGAGTTTTTTGTTTTGAAGGATAAATGGTAAATTGATGAGTCTGATGATGGTGATGATGACGATGATGATGATTATGGGATTTTTCAGTTTGAGAGTCTTGCATTCTGAACTGCCCAGCTAATGGTTTGAGTTCTTCCCTGGCCTTGACCTTTGACCCCTGTAGATACTTGTAGTTCACACACTGCCCACCTTCAGTCCAGATACATAAATGGAGTCTGAAGAGTTTGATGCTGGATGAAGGTTTTTTTTTAATATATCTTATAGATTGAATCTGCTTGCGTTGATTCAGTGACCAAATGATGTGCAGCTATTCTCTCTCTCTCTCTCTCTCTTTCTTTCTCTCTCTCTCTCTTGCTCGCTCTCTCTTTCTCGTTCTGTCGGCCTACATGACTACTAACAGAAAGAAAATGAAATTGCACAAATAAATATAAAGTAAACCTCCCACACAGAATCTACTGCCATGATTTGATTTGGTTCAAATTCTTAGGGAAATTGTTCATTTGTACCATTATTACGATTCAGTAAGGGGTTCGAAGACACTCAGAAACCAAAAAAGGGTTCTTTGCCGTGAGGAACCTTTCATGGAAAATGAGATGTGTGAATGTGAAGAACCTTTTTAAAGTTTAGAGAACTTGCACACAATGCAAATGCTGATTAAGAACCTTTATAACAAGGTTTATAAATGGTTTTTCACACTCATATGTCTCAATGATTCTTCTATAGCATTGCTCGAAGTTTTAAATTCAGCCATGGTTCAGTTTAATTCAGAGTAGATATGACAGAAAATGGGCAATAAAACAACACTCAGCAGCTATTTAAACTTTTTTTACATCTAAAAATAGGCAGCAATTTTACTTTTGGTCAGAAAAAAAAATTAAATATTATTATAACTGAGTATTATAATAAACATTCCAAAACCGGATCTCTACCTTTCCACCTGTTAGCGATTTCTGGGCTGCGATCGGAGAGTTTGGTGAATGAACTGCCCATCTGTTGGCTGCAGACTGTTGTAACAATCCAGCCAATCACCTTTAAGCGGAGGGATAGAAGCGTTAAAGTCAGGACCAATCACAGCCTCCCTGTTAATATGAATATTCAGCCAACAAATCATGCTCAATGTATTCAGTAATCACTGCAAACACTTTTCAAAATATTATATGATAATTATGAATTCACTCCAATTTAAAGGGTATTTCTTATGTACACTATTTGCACTTATATTCTATGCTACGAATACTAACGAATACCATCCTTGCTAATATCGCTAACAGTGACTGTAGAACGCTAGTTGCGCTCATTGTTAGCGGCGTTAACATTAGCAGTGCAGTGTCCCTTTAATAATGTACAGTACTGTGCAAAAGTCTTGAGCACCCCTCATTTCTTTATTTTTTGTAGAAAATGAGAGAGTAGGTCAGTGCATTGATTTACTGCAACATGTGTAAACATCCATGTAAATACAGTATCAACACAAAGAGATTGTTTAATTCTAACCAGCCTTATAGTTAGTCTTTGTTCTGATCACCGTTCACAGCCTGAACTCTCTTAGACAAGCTTGCCTGTAGTTTCTTTAAGTGTCTTCAGGAGTTGTTCTCCTGTTCTGTTCTCTGTCCAGATGATCCCATACTAATTCAATAATGTCTGGTCTTTGAGAAGACCGATCCATGACTGATAGTGTTCCATTGTATTGTTTTCTATCAAGGTGCTTTGACTGTACTGACAATTTTTTGTGATTGTTGTGAGGCTCAAAAATGAAGCCGTTGCCAGTCGGACGGTATGGCGGAAGCCTCATGAGTTTTGCACAGTACTGTAGTTCTTCAGCCTGATCTCCGTCTGCTTGAGAGGACAGAAGGTGCACCAACTCAAGACACACTTGTAACAGAAGTCAGTGGGTAGAGCTTATAATGTGTTTGGCGGGTTTTCTGTGCTTTTCATGTTTCCGGGTATAAGGTGTGGAAATGATGGTCTGTGCAAACTGATGCTACACTAGAGAGGCAGCAGATGGAGGCCTGGTTGAAAAACGACAAACTATTCCTTTAATCAAGAGACAGATGATGCACAAAACAGATGCAAAACACATAAATACACAAGTGGTCACTTTTAAGGAGTCCCACCTGCACCGTCACCACAAAACTCTTTCTTTCTTTCTTTCTCTTTTTTCCTTTCTTTCTTTCTTTCTTTCTTTCTTTCTACCTTTCTTTCCTTTTTATAATGTGAAGGTGTGCTGAATGAAAAAAGAAAACAGAAATAAACAAAAAATGAGTTCTTCTGGTGCGTGTCGTTCAGATTCAGGTGTGTTTCTGTTTAGTTATTTTGTTATGGTTCTGAGTTTCACTCTAATTTACACTTATGGATTAATCAACACTCTGGTGAACAGTTAGTACTTGAATTTTTCTGTTGAATAAAGTTTTTTTGGCTTTATTGCAGCCTCCAGACTGTCATTCTGTGTGTAAGTGCTTCTGATTTCATGTAAAAGTCTAAGTCGCTCACAGTCGAGGTGATTCTTCTTCACAGAAAGTTATTCCATGAAATGGTTATGGTTGATGTGCTGGAGTCGTTCTACCAGAGTTTTGGTCCTAAACCCATTCTTGATGGAGGGATACATACAGTGCGTCATAAGTCCAAATAGAGTTAGTATCCATAACAGCGGAGAATCTGGTCCCAGATCAGTTCTATACCACATCCACAAGTCTGATCCACCTCAATGACCTGGGCAGGGCTGGACTGGCCATCGGGCATGCCCGGGACCTGGGTACACTGGTTGCAAAATAACCCTTAAAGAAAACTGATTTAGTACATATTCTCCACTTTTAGCATCGACATCCACATAAACTCACGCGGAGCTTCACTGGTGTTCAATGGTGAATAAACCGGCTGTATTTTTTACCGCTTCGTATTCGTATTGAACCGCTTCGTATTGAACTCACGCTGGATGACTGTAACCATTGAATTATGGAGAAATTTTGGAAACGTGATAGATTTTCCTGTTGACAAGCAGGAATTAAGTTGTTATGGATTTGCGGAGGTACCGTTTTCCGCCACCAGGTGGAGCGTTAGGGCCAAACCCAGCCTGGCCAATAAAGGAATGAAAAAAAAAGACAGAAAGAAAAACGGAGAGGAAAGAGAGAAAGTTGTGGTGGGAGAGAGTAGCAGAGGAGAGGCAGGACGCAGAGGCTTTTAAGCTTCAGAAACCAACACAGACATGAGCTGAGGCTGAAGACCAGGGACTTTAACTGGAAGTCTGACCTTCTGACCAGCCATGGACAAACAGAAAGGTGAGTAAGATCCAGCTTCTCCCACTGTTTCACTTCAGACTGGAGTTCGGAGGGACTGAGAACTGATGAATAAAACGCTGGAGACTTCTCTCTGCTTCATTCACACACAGCTCATACATACTCCACACACTACTTTAACACACTTCTTTCTCATACACACTGCTCAGGACTGACTCTCATGTCCACTCTCATGTCAACTTTTCCATTATTAGTCCTAAAAGTTTAAGAGACATTAGCATTTGCTAAGAGACATTTGCTAATATGTACCACATATAAACAAGAGAGACAATATAAACTAATAAATATGAGAGACTGTATATATATACTAATATGTGTGTATATAAGCAAGTAAGTCACAAAGATAATAATGTGCATGGGAGACTATATATACTAATATGTATTATATATATAAATATGAGAGACAGTATATAAACTAATATGAATCACATATAAACATGGGAGACATACATGTACATACTAATATATACCATATATAAGCATTATAGACAGCATATATACTAATGAATACCGTTAATAAATACCTTAAATAAGCAAATTATATACTACCACTAACCTGGATATACTAATAAATACCACATAAAAATATTATAGACTGAATGTACACTAATAAATACCATCTATTAGAAAGGGGATATACTAATATATGCTATATAAATGTGGGATATATGTACCATATGAATGCATACTGTTATACTAATATAAACATGATATACTATATAGTCTATATGTTAAGATATGCCATATATTGGTATGTGAGATTGTACATATACTAGTATACACCACATATGAGCATGAGTGACCATATATAAACTAATATATACTGTATATAAGCATGAGTAACAGTATATAGACTAATAGCCTATATTCATAACTAAGCATGAGATACAGCATATATACTAATATATAACATACAAAAATATTATAGACAGCACACACAAATAAATGCCATGTATGAGTACAAGAGAAAATGTATATAATAATATATACTATATATATATAAACAAGTGAGAGTATATATATTAATGTATAGCATATGTAAAGATGAGGAAGAGCATACATACTAAACATATAAACAAACACATGAAAAGTATTGCTATAGTAATATACACCATATATGTATATATATACCATATATATACCATATATAAACATGAGACTGTATATATATTAATATATGCCTTATATAATCATGAGTATATCACAAACATATATATATATACATGAGAGAGAATATATTCTAATATGTATCCTGTGTTAGTGCTAAGAATGGCCAAAGTCCTTTGGGTATGAAGTAATAGCAGGAATAGTTGGGGCTTAGTGGTGATGAGTGGCTGAGAGTGTGGTCAGTGCTACATATCTGCCCACTGTGTCAGGGTGATGAAGTCAGCTGAAGCTGCTCCACTGGCTCAGCAGTTAGAACGCCGGAGGAAAACAGATACATTAGGAGCACAGACAACGTCGGGTCTCTGGGAAAAGTGGTGTTGCATCAATAAGAATGACTGTAAATATAACAGGAGAAGACCTGGGTGATGAAGATGGTATGTTAAGTTTTGTTTCTTTATCTTAGATCTGCAGCTAAGACTAGTCGCCCAAATCGTTTCCATCTCCAGAGCTTTTCTGGATCCACTCAGACTCCAGCCAGCTCTTCATTAAGGTGGACCAGACTTATGTGCGTGGTCTAGGACAGTCTATGACTTACTGTGAGCTGTAAAACAATAACTGAACTTCCTCATTAAGGCAGATCAGACCTGTGGAAGTGGTTTTGGACACAGCATGACTGTGAGCTGTAAAAATGAACTGAACTGAACTTCACCATGGAGCCAAATGCTGCGCCTTTGTGCACAACAGGGTCTGTTTTCACAAACTGCCTCAGGAGCAGGAGTGCTGATCTGGAGTCAGTGTATGTAATGTCATAAATATGGTGGAATAGGGCAGATCAGTTCTGCTCTGTGAACAGCAGCCCTGGTGTCGTCTGAAACAGCGGCCTGTAGTTCTGTAGTTCAATTCATTTTTATAGCTCACAGTAAGTCATAGCAAGTCCAACATCCACAAGTCTGATCCACCTTGATGAATGTTGTTTGAGGGTACAAAAAACATGGATGTTGTTTGAGGGTACAAAGACATTTTAGAGATGAAAAGATTCACTATTGTCTTCTAGTGTTTGTTAGCCTTCAGTTCTGAACTAATGTTCCTTTAGAGGTTGACCTGTGTTTTAAGACTAAAAGGATTTGCGGTTGCTGAATCACGTTCAGTTCACTGAAACAGCCATAGAATCTCATCTGATTGGTCAGTTGATGTGGGACTGCGAAGGCCTGTCTCACAGTAACAGCAAACAAATGATATATGGTCCATCCCTGACAATCTTTAACCATTTTTGACATTTGTTTTAATACTATACTGAGCAAAAGCTCCTCTCGTTTGTTTATATTTGGCTTTGAATCACCTTGTTGGTGCAAAAATACTGTGTTATCTTTGGCATTTTGTTTAGCTTCCATGAATGAAATGGGAACAAATGTTTGACTGGGACATGCAGCAAAGTCTCTAAAGATACAAGGAGCTTAGATAAAGGAGTTCCAACCTCTCAGCATTCAGCACCACCAGTATACTGATCACAGCCTGATCATCTGGGATCATCTGCTCCTTCACTGGTTCAGGACTTCAGTTTGATGTGGTTTATTCTGCTTGATTAATTCATACTTAGGTCACTGTGTGTCTTAACAAACGGGTCCAGTCAAGTTTGTTTGTGAAGCCCATTATCATACACAGGTCATTCCGTGTGCTTTACAGGAATAGAATAAAACCATTAAGCTTAAAAATATAGTACCAAAAAAAAGAAATATAATCAAATAAAAAATAAATGCATGAAAGAAATAAAAGAATACAGAGAAAATCAATACAAGACAAGGAAAAGTGTGGATTTTTTGTGTTTTAATTTTATCAGTGTTTTAAAGCTACACTTGGTACAGATCTGGCCGTTGGCTCCAGTGGTAGGCAGCAGAGTGAACAAACACCATTTCACCATGTGAATTAAATGGTGAATTATTACAGTGAAAATGTAAACAAGCAAAATAGAATGAACTCCGGGGGGTGGTGGTGTTGTATATCAGTTGAAAATGAGTCGGATCTGAAATGGGCCACACTTCACGGCCGCAGCGGACCCTCAGGAGAGTTCCGGGTCTGGAGATTGTTTATGTTAGCTGCGACTGAATGGTTGTGTGTGAGGCGAACAGGCAGCTGTTGTAAGTGGAGTTTGACTTGAGACGCTAGATCAGTGGGACACGGATGTCAAAGTCGCATGACTGAGTGTCTGTGAACTGTTTTCATTCTTCCTGGCTCTAATTGGCGCACACGCACTCACACACTAACATGCACTCACACATTGCTCAGTGATGCGACAAGCTCTATGTGCTCCACCTAGTGGTGGAGAGTGGTATCCCTGCACATTCATTTCAACTTAACTGCTGGGAAATGCCACCTATTTCTTAAAATTCCCCCATAATGATACATAAACAGACTCCTACAGAGAGTGTTTGGTGTGAAAGGTTGTTTGTAGAGACTCTGATCGCTTTACAGTGGTGGTGAATGGAACCAGACGCCTCCATCACAAATGCAGCCCGTTTTATTCACTATCGACCTCCAGTGAAGCTCCATGTGTCTCTGTGTGTTTATATGGATGATGGTAAAATTTGGGGACTATTGTTACTCAAGACACCCTGCATTAATTCTTTTTAGAGGGAGATGTCTGGTTCCTTTCGCCACCACTGTGAACAGTTCTGATTCGGTTGATGACGGTAAAATAGCAGAATATCTGAATTAAATGAGTTTTCTTTGGGGACTGTTTTGCATCCAGCTCTTCATTAAGGTGGATCAGACTTGTGAACTTCAGCTGGTATTTCGGATGATATCAAG
Organism: Brachypetersius altus; assembly: GCA_037974465.1. Classification (NCBI taxonomy): domain Eukaryota; kingdom Metazoa; phylum Chordata; class Actinopteri; order Characiformes; family Alestidae; genus Brachypetersius; species Brachypetersius altus. Next base: position 16,229 of record JBBPDB010116875.1, read on the forward strand.
GCTGCTGCTCACAAACCAGGACTGTTCTAAGATAAAATTTCTCCATATTTATGATATCACAGAAACTGATTCTAGATCAGTGCTCTTGCTATTGATGCGGTTTGTGGCGTAAAAAGGCGCTGCAGTGTTTTGCTTCACGCTGAAGTTCAGTTGGTTTTAACAGCTCACAGTGTCCTAAACCACGTTAACAAGTCTGATCCACCTTAATAAAGAATTAATTTTCACAGCTCACAGTAAGTCATACTGTGTCCTAAACCATGTCTGCAAGTTTTGTGGATGAAAACATTTGAGTGACCATTGACTTCTAGTGTTAGTGATGTCAGCGTTGTAGCTCCAGTTCTGAAATATAGAGGAAATTATGGACTCCAGACATGATTGACACCCCCATGGTGTCAGTCATTTCTTTACATTTTCCCTTGTAAATACAGTGTTGTTGAGATATAGGAAGGAATGCATTTGTGGGCGGGGCCCGGATAGTTCTATCAGCTACACTAATGAGGTTCCTTTCACAGCTGCTGCCTGACCCCTCTGACCCTCACATTCCACCGCTACGCTGCTATTCCTGGTGTTTGAAGCGCACATCTTTGTCTCATCTGTATTTTGTACGTGCGTGTGTGTGCGTGTGTGTGTGTGTGTGTGTGTGTGTACACTGTCTGTAAACACAGAGACACTTCAAAGGACCAGGATGTGGTGCTGATAGTGGAACAGGCCGCTTTCATTCCACCCATCAACATCACCGCCTCATTTACGGTCAACACACACACATATACACGCATACACACACACGTACACACAAACACAAATACACACATATACAGGCACACATACACACAGACACACACACTCGCATTATATTTTGTGGGAACCATTTCCTATATGAATTAGTCATTCAGGTGTGTTCAGTCAATTAAACTCTGTTCCAATTATGGATAATTAAATAATGTGTGAAGAATAGACACCCAGGTAGAAAATACCCTATACACAGTATAGGCAGTAATGCGCCGAATGAGTTGACGTACTTGTCCCCAGTACACTAACCTACGCCATTTTGAATTGTTAAAAGCTCTTTTACACTCATTATTTGTGGCTTTGTTGTGTTTTTATGTTTTAGCTTATGATTTTACAACTGTGTTAAGATTGGTAGGTGACCGAGACTAGGGTGTGTGACCGAGGCTAAAATTCGTATTACGTCACTGTCATAGGAACGGATCTGTGTCGTAACTCGGCCCCCTGTGTATATATGTGTATGTATATATTTTGTGTGCGTGTGTGTATAGGTGATTGTGCGTGTATGTGTGTACGTATAAATATATATATATATATGAGTAAGTGTATGTGAGTGTGTGTATGTGTGTCTGCTGAGTCACTCGTTCAGCTGTTGTAAGCGCAGCCTGTGTGTCTGGATGAAGGATGGTTGCTAATCCTGCGACGCGGTGTCCAGGCAGCACTGCCGGCATGTGAAGCAGCGGGTTTCCTTTTATAGCATTTGAAGGCCTCGAGCGGCGTGGAGCTTCTCCTGATCTGCTCTTCTAAAAGTGTGGAACATTCAAACACTCGAACACTCGTCCAGCTAACGCACTAGCTAGCCACAAGGAGGTTAATCCGTGCACACCTGTGCATGTTTAGCATCGTGCTAACTGCCTCAACCACTCAGTCAAATCAATCTGTGTGCAATTGATATGCCTATGGAGTTTCTGACCCTCTACGACTCTGTTATCGAGAAACACGGATAAACCTGAAATACGCTGATACGCAGCTGATGGTCAGGTTCATTGGCGTTAAGTGTGTGAATCTTGTTTATGAATCTTATATCCGATCACTCTAACACAACTGGCAGTTTTAGTGAATGTTTTGTTTAATAGTTTATCTGTTGATTTATTTAATCCGGTCCTACTGTAGTGCTAATCACCTCCAGCTGTGTTTGGACTGCTGTTCAGCCTGGACATTCTTACAGCACTACACCTATTATTCTTATCATTGTTATCATTCTTATTATTATTAGTAGTAGTAGTAGAAGTAGAGGTAGTAGTAGTGATGGTGGTGGTAATAGTATTTATTTGTATTACTCTTAGTAGTAGTAGTAGTAGTGGCTTTTATTATTATTAGTATGATTATTATTTGTGAGATCCTTGTCTTAGTCAGTAAATGGGTGAAAACAGTCCTGCAGGATTCGTTACATTTCTTTAAAGACTGCGGCCAAAACCAAGAACAGAGTGGGAGTCTGAGGTATTTCTGACATGTAGTGAAAGAAAGGCACAGAGAGAGAGAGAGAGGGAGAGAGAGAGAGAGAGAGAGAGAGAGAGATGGGGGCTAGATAATGGAAAAGAAACAGAGCAGATTGCTTGAGAAATATAAAGACATGAAAAATGCTACTAAAAGATGCAAAAAAGACATGGTGAGAG
>JBBPDB010116885.1:0-18623 GCA_037974465.1 Brachypetersius altus
GTCTATCTATCTATATATATATATATATATATATATATATATATATGTGTGTGTGTGTGTTTGTGTGTGTATGTGTGTGTTTTGCGTAGAGAGAGAGAGAGAGAGAGACAGAGAGAGAGAGAGTAATTATCTTGGTGTATATGTTTTTCCTTGGAATGTTTTAAGCTGTAGCCATTGACGTACTGTTCCACCCCCATCTAACACTCCTGATCCAGCTGATCAAGGTCTTCTGAAGAGATTGATTAGTTGGATCAGGTGAAGCAGATTAAAGTTTGAACTAAACTCTTCAGGAAGGCAGAGCTCCTCTAGGAAGGCTGGTGACCACCCCTCTAAGCCCGAAGGCTTGCTTGCATATCTTTTTAATTCTGAGATACAGGACCATACAGAACAGCAAAATCTCACGCTACTGACTTTCTACCATTAGAGCTAATGCAAACACTCAAGAAAATAATCTCAAGAACTGTTTTGTTTGTAAAAAGTACTTAAAGTTTTGTGAGCCAGTTAAAAGAACACAGGTCCGGTTCCATATACTACCTCCGTAAGCCTTTGCATGGATGGGTGATACGCCATCAGCAGCTCCTGATTTAATTTAATTAAAGGACTGATAGAGTTGAATCAGGTTTTTGAAGTATTTAATGAGATGTGCAGTGTAACGCTGGGCTTCCATGAGGAGGTCTGGGAATGATTAAACAAGCACATAGACATTCATAAAAACAGTCTTTACAGTATTAATAATATTTATATGCTATTAACTTTTGAGAGCACATACTGCTCAGCTAAACAGGTTTGAAATATCATTTCTCGGGTGTCCAAGACTTTTGCACGCTACTGTAAGTTGGACTTAGTGAACATTTTCTGACAGTTGTTGTTTTATGAAGCTTGTTATTATATGATATTTGTTATTATATGAAGCTTATTTTCAGCTGTTATTTTCACCCAGAAAATATGTGAGGTCACAGAGTTCGAGCGAGTCAACGTCGAGCCGCCAGCCTCCCGCATGTTAGTCCCCTGACCCTGCACACATGTGGCTGCATCATATGACCTCAGTATTGTTTGCAGTCATCTGTTTATGTTTTTTTCATTTGTCTTATGTCTTCTCGACGTCAGGCCGAGCGTGTAACTTTAAGCCGTTTAAACCGTTTACACAATAATATCAAACATCTGCAGTTCAGTTCTGTTATAGTTAAAGGTGAAATTTAATTCATAGTTAAATATTATTTTTTTTACATTTGCCATTTTCTCCTCGCTGTAGTCACTGTAAATGGGAGAACAAATGAGTTTAATGTAATGATGGAACATGCACATTTGACCAATCAGGAAAAGAAGGCGCCTCTGTTTACCTGTCAGTAGTATTCTGCATACACAGCCAGGGAAGTTTCTAGGCACTGCCAGTCTATGCAGCAGTCTAGGATAGCACTCGCAGGGATGGTATTGACTAGCCGATAGACTGTACGCCCCCTTGTAAATATTGTTTCAAATGGTACGTTCACTCCCCCACCCATCCAGTCCATCTAAAAGCAACAAAAACAACCCATTTTCAAATCATAGTTTTTGCGATGTCACAAAACCAACATATTTAAACATATCTCCTTATTGTGGCTTCAGCAGTTTGGTGCCGCTTCTTCTTTTTTAATTGGCCAACACCTTTATTGGTTAAAAATTAGACTTTTGTTGGATTACATGAAGACCTTGATTCATCAAACAACCCAGTATCTCACCTGGAGCTGTGATTGGTCGGCCTGTCAGAATCACTGTGATTGGTTAGAGCAGGGGCGTCAGAAGTATTTTTAATGTTGGGGGGACACATCGTTCTACATGTCTGCGAAGTCTCTGTCCTTTTAAGAGGTGGGGGTTTCATCTTGAATCTTGAATCTTTCGTAGAAAAAACCCATTCCACTTAATCGGGTTCCAAACGAATAATTCGGAAATGTGAAGGGGACACATCTCCTTCAGATTGAATGGCGGTTATGCATGGATTATCCATGAGTTATTTTGCATATTGTAGAGACCGGTATCACAATAAACAGAAAGTATATTGTGCAACCCTAAAGAAATACTGTGTGAAGTTATATGGAGCTAATGAAGTGGGACATCAAGAAGGGTAATGTTAGCCAGCTAAAATTAGCTTGTTAAATTGCAGTGTGGATGTCTGTTGGTGTCCTCGGTCTATCATTTTATTTCTCACAAAGAATTAGCAGCAGCATTGGAAGGTTCTAGTTCTGAGTGCCTGTGTGTATTCAAAAATACTTTTATTTCAGCCGTTTTCTGGAGGTCAGACTGATCCCAAGCATAAAGGATTTTAGTCAGTTTGAGTATAGCATGATTGTTAAAGGGCCCATATTTTGGAAACCTGATTTGATTTTGCACTTTTACAATTAAAGAGTTCAAAGTAGCATGCAAAGTTTTAAATAGTACTCTTTATCCATTGATAAACCAAGCTGCAAAAATAGCCTACTTTTAATTCATTGTTTTTGTGATGTCACAACTAACATCTTATACTGATGGTATAAGGAGTGTTTCTGCCTGAACTGCTTTAGCCTGTTTTAGCTAGTTTTAGCCTGTTTTAGCCAGTTTTGAACAAGGCTAAATACATGGCAGCCAATCATAACAGAGGTTATTTGTATTTATCAGTCTTAAAGACACAGTAGCAGAAAACCTGTGTTATTTATGTGGACATGGAAATTTATACATGAATTATACATGAAAAACAAACCAAAGCAAGTACTAAATGCATGAAAAATGTAGGATTTGGGCTCTTTCCTGATGGTCCACCCATCAGTTACTGCTGTGTCTCTCTGTCCAGTCATCCAATCCCAAGCCAATCCTCTCTCTTCTCTCTTCTCCAACTCTCTCCAGGCAGACCTCAGTGAGCTCTTGGGGCTGAAGGACTACATGGGTGTGATGATGTTCATCACATTTGCCGAGCAGGTGGTGCCAGTTTCGGACGAACGGGTGCAGGTGGAGGAGGAGCTTTTCGATGGCGTGGAGGTGGTGGTGTACCAGCCCAGGCAGGAGAGAGCAGCTGGAGAGAAGAAGAGAGCCATTATCTACCTGCACGGGGGAGGATGGTGCCTGGGCAGCTCCAGTGAGTCCCCACTCATAACCGCACGACTTCAGTTGTTCAACAGTAAACCATTTTTTTTATGTCTCAGGTTAGATTTGTGGTTAGAAATGCTGCATTTACTTTCCCAAGAGACCTTTCACTTTATTCTAAACCCCCCCCCTTTTTTTTTTACCAAAACACATTTTAAGCTTCCTCTAAATGTATCAAATAAATAAAATTACCAGAACGTTTGACATAGCAATGCATTGCTTAATGGCAAAAATGACACTATGACAAAAATGTAAAACATGGAATTCAGTGCAGAAAAAACATTTGAATGAATAATTTCATTAACTTTTTATTATTAATTTTGTATTAATTTTTATCGATACAAAGGCAAATAAGAATTTTCTGAAATATTCAAAGTTATGAATATTTGGGATAAAGTTATGGGACAAAAAATGATCATCCTTGACTGTCTATAGTGTCTTCATCATCATCATTATCATCATCATCGTGATTTTTTGCCCTATTTGCAAAAACAAAACCGTACCATCTGGTGGAACTGTCAGACCTGCATCCTGACAGTGGTAACCGTTGGTTACCAGCCGTTAGATGGCTGACATAATGCTGATAACGTGATCTGACATGGGATGTCACGCAGTCTGGTCAAGCTGCTGTCAGGAACCGCCACCCCATGTTAGAACCGTGCCAGACAACTACAGTCCCTGGCATGGAGGCATAGTATTGCTCACTATTTCCTCCCCTCTAATCTTACTTTTTGCTCTTAATAAAATCAACAAATATAAAACAGTGTAAAACAGGTGTTTGTTCTCCTATACACTCGCTGTTTGCTGCTCTTTCTCTCAGTGCACCGCCAGTCATCCACTCTCCGGACCCCCTCCCTCTGCAGGTTTTCCCCACCCACTTTTGGGTGGAGACTATCCTGAAAGTTCTCCTAGTTTCAAAGTTCTTGTTTTTCTTTGTTTGTTTCTATAACCTAAAATTCAAGAAATTTGGGTTTTTGTTCCTTATGGCTATTTGCATGTAACATCATTTTCATAACCCCAGTAGAGGTATTTATTATTATTATTATTGTGTGTGTTTTAAATAACAATAACTTTGGTTCTACATGACATAGGAACACCAAACAAAGCTCAGAATGACCTTTGCCATTAACACAAACTGAGAGAACTTATTGTCACGGGGGCCGGGGTTAACAAAACAGAAAGGAAACCTGGCTCAAGGGCCGCTACAAACAGGACCATGAAAACATGAACATAAATGAGGCGATGGACCGATGTCTGTGGAACTTAAATAGACAGAACTTAAATACTGAACATAATGAAGAACCAAACCAAAACAGGTGAAAGTCAAAACACGTGACACATGAACTAAACAGATATTAACATCAAAATAAAAGTCCCAAAAACCATAACAAAACAGTGGCCCCTACTGGCCACTGGCCGAGCTGTGACACTTATGATGACAATTTACCATTTGCTGCGTACCTCTCAGGTTCTATGGGTTAATGGTAAACTAACTTTGGGATGTCAGAATGAATGGCATCCCAGGACCGTATTGACCCCCATGCAAATAAAAATAAACAGGTTCTTCATATGAACATTATCTCCAAAGAATAAAGCAACAGTGTAACTTGTTGTTTCTGCAGTGTAGGCTAAGTAAATTATTAAGTTATCATAGTTACTTATGGGTGTAAAATTGAGTAAATATGGTGTAAAATTCAGTTAAGTGTGCTTGGTCATCACAGTGACCAGTGATGTTTATGCCACTGGTTACAATTAATGATGACAATATTTGTTAAAACATGCAACAAAATGTTGTTTTCACTTGAAAAAATCTTGCCGTATCGCATTTATGATCTATATCCCACTATTTTTTAAGATTTTTTTCTCCCTGTTTCTCTTCCTGCAGGAATGGGACCCTACGATCTTCTGGCCAGACAGATGGTTACAGAGCTCAATGCGGTTGTTGTTTCTGTGGAGTGAGTATTGTGTCACTTTTTTCTCTATCAAAACAAAGACGTTTCTGTTTTTTCCCCCTTCAGCAGGCGTGACTGGTGTGGTTCGAAGTGATTTTCATGGTGTGCTGTGAGCAACCTTGGTGGGACAGCATAGACTAGCCTAATGCTAATGACCTTTGACTGACCCCAAGTTGGATTTAGTGAAGCTGATTCATGAATGAGTTTCCCGAATGCTGGACTAGGGTCATAATTTTGCTGATGGACCAAACCAGCCATGGGCTGAAAGGCCTGGAAGCTCGGGCCTTTATCAGTGCAGATCCACTGAGCTGTGCTTGTCCAAACATCGGCTAATGAGTTTTATAACATGCTCGGTCGTCCGCCTCTGCTGGACTCGGTAAGCCAGCACGGTAAACCAGGGATCTGCCTGTTGGTACTTCCACTATTGGCACTTTTCCATGGGTATGCAGGAACCATGCTGTACCTAAACTGTACTGCGATGGGACAGAACTTGTAGCACACTCTGATTTTCCAGTGTATTTCAGTCCAGTAACTTTTTTGTTATTGTGCTCTTTAATTATGTATAGTCTTTTTTAGCTTTTATTATGTATAGTTTCCTTGTTTAGCTGTACGATGAAAACCTAGCTAACTTGTTAGTGATGTCCTGGTGCACCTTCATGTTTCTCACTGTGTCAAAAACTGCCTCTGAAATTAATCAACAGCCGAGTAGATAGTAATGCTTGTTCTTCGTTGACTTTGCAGTTGTTAGTTTGTGTCTACATTCTTGGTTTTTTTTTTGTGCACACAGTAAAGAAAGCGTGGCCTCCTTCCATGTTTTGATGACAACATTTCAATCCGTCAGAAAGTAGCCTGCGAGGAAGAGAGGTTCAGACACAGATAATCTTTTATTTCCAAAACAAAAAAGGCACGAGGGCCTAAACACAAACAAAACCTGAGACAGGACAAGTGACTGCAAAACAAAGCGAAGTCAGTGAACCGACAACCAACCGGCAAACAAACATGAATTACACATACAAACTAAAACACAAACACTTGTATCAGCTGTAACTAATGGACTTCAAACTAAAACCCAGTGTACACAAATTAAAAGTCTAATTGTGTAACTCAGAAAAGGGCGGCCTCTAGTGGCCGCCGACCAGGGCTGTTACAGGTGCACTTTCAGCCCTGCCAGTGAACAGCTCAGGGCTTGCGTATGGGTCACTTTATTTGTAATGGAAAAACTGTTTACGACCATGGAAAAGCACCATCATAATATTCTGCCTCACTTTTGTGACTTTGGTTTCAGGCACATTTTATATGAAGCCAGAGGAGTAAACACTAACTACAGTCCGCAACTGCAGTGAAGGATAATAATATAATAATAATACAGAGGCAGTTATTGTTTGCTGGTTATGTAAGGCCATATTACTGTGGAGTTCCATTGTGAGTGTCCGTCAGACAGGTGTGAAGCATTTCATAAGCTGACTCATGTGTCTTGCATCAGGGAGAGCACAGTACACAGTTCTGTCATCCTCTCAGTGCCTCGTAGGTCTCTCAAATCTTCTATGCGACCAAGGCAAGACATAAAAATACCACTATTGGGGGCTTAAAAGTGGCGTCACAAGCAAATGCACATCAGGGAAGGAGCAGTGAACAGCAAGCGCACAGGAGGGCAAACATCGGTTTTAGTCTGAATTCAGATTTTAATAATAAGTTCTGAGGGCTAAACCATGTCCAGTTTTATAACAAGGCAGTTCATAAAATGACAATGCAGTCTGTTTTCTCTCTTGAGTACTCTTTACTTATTGTGATTGTAGAAAGCCTGCACTGATAAAAACTGCCTGTGTAATCCGAGACCTTCTGCTTGTAATAGATACCTTCACTGCTTAGCTCATTTTCTTCACTACCTTGTTTTTTAAATTAAAATTTGGTTTCATTTACTTTCTTTATGGATGAACTACTGGGAAATCTTACCTGAGCTCTGTGCAGGTACCGCTTGGCTCCACCTCACCACTTCCCGGCCCAGTTTGAAGACGTGTACCATGTAGTCAAGCACTTTCTCCGAGTGGACGTCCTGGACAGGTACAAAGTGGACCCAGATCGGGTGGCTGTGTCGGGGGACAGCGCAGGGGGCAACCTGGCAGCCGCAGTGTCACAGCAGGTGAGACACGGTCCAAATAAACAAACAGTAAAAGGTATATAGTGCAGATGTACCTTTTATTCTTTATTTATTTGGGGTCGGGGCAGGGGCTTCATTGACCCTGAGGTATGGGAGCTGACCTAATGCCTGAGTAGATCTTGCTTGTTCACACTTTTACATTCTTGCTAATACAGTCGTGAGGGTCCAGCTTCAGTCTACATTTGAAAGTAAGTAAAGTAAGTTTATAAGGCCTTTCTCAGACAAGGGACACAGAGCGCTGTACACAAAAAAGGAGAAAAGGCAGAAGAAATCAGAAGAAATCAGAAGAAGACGGAGATGACATTAAAAGTTATCTAAAAGTCAATGTGTCTTAAGCGGCAAAACCAGTCACTCGCATTAGCCCATCTATTACAGATGATGTTGCTGTGGGAAGACACTGCAATAGTATGTTCTGCCTGTTTAACTATAAAACATCTTTTTTACAGTGTGATAGGTTTGAGTAAAAAACCTATGGATGGAGCATTAATCAGAAATCAGAGTCAGAACAATTTATGGAATGAGGAAATTGCTCACATTAAAATATAAAGTCTAAATAAATCCAATAAAATCTCTACAGTAAATATTCAATATGAAATACTCTGTTATATACACTAAAGCTGGCTATAAATATTAAGTATTTGTGTTGCTAGTAAACAACTTTAAATAAATGTTAATTATTTATCGATAGAATTTACTTCCACTTTACACCATATTTCATATTTTATATTGTTCTGTGTCTCAGTGCATCTGTGCAGTCATAGCGTAAGCAGTTTCCTCCAGGATCAGAAAGGTTTTTCTGAATCTGATTCTTATGATGAAACATGATATACAAATACATTTTGTGCATGTATGATATCACGTCACATTAATTACTTTTGATATTTTAGGTGTGTAATGATATAAGTGCGTTATCTATAAGCTAAATGTTAGCTACGTTAGCTATGCAGCACCAAAGCAAATTGTATTCTTTAAAACTTGGGCTTTGTTTTGTTTGGCAGAACCTAAGCTATTTTTATTTTAAAAATATGTACTAATAATAACCATTTCTGGGGTTTTAAAAACAAAAATGAACAAATTGTAGGTCTTAGAATCAATGAAACACAAGACATTGAAACTGAGAGAACTTTCAGGATAGTTTTCAGGAAAACCCACAGAGGGAGGGGGATCTGGAGAGCGCCCAAGCGAAAGGGTGGCAAACAGAGAGCGTGTAGGAGAACAAACACCTGTTTTATACTGAGTTTCTATTGGTTGAAATCTTACTAATTCACTCTTGAGTTCTAAAGGCTACTGTGGTTTGTCTATGATTTCAGTTGCAAAAGGACCCAGAGCAGACCGTGAAGCTGAAGGTGCAGGCCTTGCTCTACCCGGTCCTGCAAGCCCTGGATCTCAATACACCATCCTACCAGCAGAATCAGCATATGCCCATCCTGCCCCGCACGCTCATGGTGCGTTTCTGGAGCGAATACTTCACCAGCGACAAGTCCCTCTTAAAGGCCATGCTGGCCAACGACCACAACAGCCCGGAATCGGCCGCATTGCTGAAGTTCGTCAACTGGAGTGCTTTCTTGCCTGAGTCGTACCGCAGAGCATTCAATTACAGCGCCCCGCCTATAGCAGCACCCGAAACCCCTGAGCGCTCCAATGGCCTGGCACGTTCCATCACAGACCCCCGGGCCTCGCCCCTGCTGGTGCCCGACGCCGAGCTGCGGCCGCTACCCAAGGCCTACGTGCTGACGTGTGAGTACGACGTGCTGAGGGACGACGGCATGATGTATGTCGCGCGCTTGCGGCAGGCTGGCGTGGACGTGACCCACGAACATTACCCGAGTGGGTTTCACGGTGCCCTCATGTTCACAGTGTGGCCCACCGACTTCGAAATCGCTAAAAGGATGACGAACAACTATATACAATGGCTCAAGGAAAATTTGTGAATTTGAATTTTCCAGAAATTCCAAATTGTGTAACTGTACAAAAAATGCTAATTATATAGTGTTGCTAATGATATACCTGTAAATGAAATTTGCAAATGATATCATTTTACAAGATTTGTAAGTTGCACCATGTTACACAGTTTGTAAATGGTGTAATTTCACAAAATTTGTGAAATTGCATGAATTTACACACAATTGCAAATTGTCTACCTGTAAAAAATCACATCAAGATTTCTAAATGATATAACTTTACAAAATTTGCTAAATATATAACTTTAAAGAATTTGCTTATTATATACAGATACAGAATTTTGTGTGTTGCATCATGTAACAAAATATGTCAATTGTAAAATTGTGTGCACAAAATGTTCCTGTAAAGGAAAGTTTGTAAAATTTGCAAATGATATCATTTTACAAAATTTGCTAATAAGATATCTACAAAATGTGTAAACTAAATCATCTTACAAAATGATGTAACTTCACTGAATGCTTAAAATTTTTATTTTTTTTCCATGTTTGCTAATTGTATAAGCTTACAAATATTGTAAATGAAATCATTTTACAAAGTTTATGAATGACATAATCGACAAAGTTGTAAATTCTGTATGAAGAAAAGCTTTACATTCCTTTTCTTGGATGCCCTCCTCGCATCAGGCTGTGATTAGACTGTTGTCAATGTTGCTTTTATTTTTTTTTAATTTATCAAAATGTAATTTTTGTTTCATGCTGTTTACATAGCTGCTGTTCAGGTATTGTCTTATCACAGGGCACAGCTTTGATTGGTTACTTCATCATGGCTTTGAATGTTCTCACGACCACTGACTTCATCATTTTAATCCACAATCTTCTATTTTTTTTTTACCAGATTTTACTGAAAGTGTACAAGCTGATGTGTCATTTGTTTGTTGATTTCAACTCTTAGATCAGTGTTATTGTTTTTTTTTTTTTTCTACTTTTCTGATCTCATGTTTCCACACTGTTTGGAATGTTGTACTTGATAGGTTTCAGTTCGACGAGCAGTAAAAAAGTCAACTGAAGGTTCTGGTTTGAGGCTTTGTGTCTTCATGAGAAAGTGGCTGTAATGGACCTAATTTGTTTCTTTTTTTTTTTTACAAAAAGCCTCTTTGTTTAAATGTCCTCCATGAATGAAATCTGCATTCGAGCCATAGGCCTTGGGGACTTCGTCTTCATGTGACCTCGGTTTGAAATTGCAGTCCTGTCTTATCTCCCCATCTCCCTCACTATCTCTGTCACGTTGCACTCTACAGTGCCTCTGAGAGTGTGTGTGTGTGATTTTGTGTGTGTGTGTGTGTGTATGTGTGTGTGTGTATGTGTGTGTGGAGAGTGAGCAACAGGATAGGCCTCAGTGTGTGTTAAAGTATAGCCAAGTCATTGTTTGTGTTTGACAAATGGACTCACCCACTTCACTCAGATTAAGCACCGCGGCAAGACGCCATTACAGCCTCTCCCAATTACACAAACAGAATTGCCACCTCTCAAACTTATTGTCCTGATTTTCATATGACATGCAGGAAAAAAAGACACAGGATCATTACGTGTGTAGAAATTTTCCTCCATGTTGTCCAGTGCGTGAACTTTGCAGTGTGCAGGTATTTAGGAGGTCACGAGATGAATCAGCTCATCTGTACAGATCCAGAATGTTATTGTTTGATAGAGAGTGAAGCAACCCCACCACTCCCACCCCCAGCCCCTGCTGAGGCAACAGAGTTCAAGCCCTTCTTTTGGGATCAGAGAAGGATAGGTCACCCGGAGGAGATGAAAGAGGAAAACTCAAAAGATTTGGTGAATCAGCTGAGGTATGCACCTGCAGAGCGTCTGCTCAGGTCAGCTCCAGATGAAGCTCCATTCCTTGCATTCTGCGGCGTTTCCCAGCTCTGGTCCTGGAGGCCCTGTGCTCTGCGAATTTCCCCACACCTGACCCGACTTATCAACTCATTTACAAGTGTGTGTGCACGGCTGGGAGCCTCCTACACCGCAGTTGGGAAACACTGCTGTATTGTAGACACCTCATCGAGACCTCTCTCTCTTATAAATTTCCCTTGGGTGTCAAATCAGGGTCAAGTTTGATAAACAGAGATAAATCTCATTTATTACACCATTTACAAGGACAGAATGAAGCATGGGCAGTCATAACAACTCCACGGCACCGCTTACAATTGTGAAACCATGCTTACTCGTATTCATCTCATTTAAGGACTTTAGCATGAAAACAATAAAGCTTCACTAAATGAGCATAACCAATATAACCAATAGAATCGGTATAACCAAAAAACATTGAATGAAGAATACCAATAAAAAAAAAAGACAAGAAGCAAATCAACATGACCTGAGCATGTGCACTCCATTAACCTTTTGATATACATTAATCCAGGCTTATCCATTGTGTGTATGCATGCAGAAGAACACTGCTCAGGCCACACATGTACATTCTTCTCTAGCAAAAACCAATACAGCCTGATCTCCACTTCTTTCGATGTCTTTGAACATAGATACAGATCGCGAAAACACATTTTTCTTTAATTGATCTCCTTAGATGTCTTCTAACCACATGGGTCAGTCCCTCTCACTTTTTGAAAGATAATCATAAGAATCACAAGCCCATCTGCTTTCCTCCGCAAAACATAGCAGTCAAAACATAAAAGCTGTATTTTATATAAGACAGACAGTCTGTATATTTCTAGTAAATGAGGAACATATGACAGAAATGTCCATTGTTTTGAAAACCTTGTCCCTGAAGATGTGAGTTTTGTGATGAAACGGGAACATGACTGATTCAAGTGGTAAAGGGAAAGCCCTCAAGTTATTCCATTGCTTCCATAGTGTGTTTTTGTCCATTGGAAAAATGCTTTGATTTTCCAGTGTATTTCAGCCCAGTAACAATGTTTATTCCTAAGTGACACGTTTTTCATTCTGTAAGAGCCTTGTTTCAAAGTCTTGTTCCAGTTTTCTAATATTTTCCTATGTTTTTTAGCCATACAATGAAAACCTAACACACCTGACATGTTAGTAAGGTCCTGGTTCACCTTTGCATTTCTCACAGTGTTAGAAAACTCCAGTAAAATTTATCTTTAGCCCAAATAGACAGTAGTGCTTGTACTTCTTCGACTTGCCAGTTGTTGCATCTCCATTGTTGTTTTCATAAATTTTTTGGTGTCGATAGTTAAGAAACAACTTATGACTTCTTTTTAAGTCTGTCTGTCATAAAGACAATATTTCCATCCATCAGGAACCAATGACGCAGTTAGCTCAGCTGTGGCCTGCTTTTAGCCCTGCCGTTGAGAGTGATGGGTACGGGTTATTTTATTTGAAATGGAAAAACATTTGTCTGCATACAGCATGGTTCCTTGTGCCAGTGGATAAACCCCATTAATCGAGGAGAAAACGTTGTCTACAAATGAACCCCGACTCCATACAAACACACAAACATATTTTTTTATAAATGAAAATTTGTGGACCACAACCTCAAGCTGTAGTTTCAGTTTTTTGTTCAAACTGCAAAACCACAGGATAATCTTGCTCTTTCTCCGCACTCTTCGGGCCTTTAATTAACGGTAGCCGCACTGGAGGTGGAGATGTAGAATCAGAAGCAGAGGAAACCAGTCCAGTATGAGGCACTCCTTGTAGTGAACACTGAGCAATAAGCTTGTTCACCACCTGCATGAAGCCGTGGCCAACGAACAGGAAGATGAGTGGATCCAGGCAACTATTGAAGGCAGCAAAGCAGAGAGTTACCACCACTGTCTTCTGCAAGGTGGCTAGCATTTGGCAGTTTTTTTCCAGAATGTAGTGGAGGTGCAGTGTGCGCTGGATGTGGTAGGGCAGGAAGCACAGGCAGAAGATACAAAGCACCAGGCAGACCAGCGCCACATCCCGCCGCCTCTGGCCTGTCCTCGTCCGCAAGATGTGTTGTATCATTAGCGCGTAGCAAATCAACACCACGATCAGTGGAAGTACAAACCAGACCACCAGGACAATGAGGTTCATATTATACAGCAAACTCCAAGATTTCCCGGTGGGCTCCAGGCATCCCTCTGCTTCCATATTGAAGCCAAAAGCTAACGAGATGTACAGGATGTTCCCTCCTAGAACGAAGCCCCAGATGCCCCAGCACAAGACTCGAGCCCACCGGCACGCCTCGCTGTTCTGGAGGCGAACCCGGCCAGCCAACACCAGGTAGCGGCACACGCTCAGGGCCGTCAGAAACAGGATGCTGCAGTACATGCTGATGTAGAACAGGAAGGTGGAGATCCGGCAGGCGAAGGCCAAGTTTGTCATGGTAGATTTGGGGGACAGTGAATGGGTCAAGTAAAAAATGACCCGTAGGGGCAAGGTGAGGATAAAGACGAGATCAGAAGCAGCCAGGTGGATGAGGAAGATGGTAGACAGGCGATTCTTGATGGAGAACTTACAGAAGATGTACAGTGCGCCGACATTGCCCGCGAGGCCAAATATGAAGACCAGGCTGAACACCACACTGTAGGTGGTGTATTTGTACTCCTCTGAGTGGTTACACTGATGTTCCATAGATGTGTTGCTCATTGTCCCTGGCACTGAAATGGGTTCAACAGGTCCTGCAAACCAGAACACATGAGACAAAATGTTGGTCTCTATGGACATTGTTTTGTTTAATAACATCTTCAACTCAAAGCTTATACAGTTATTATTCATAGGACATATTAAACAATTATTATAAAATATAATATGCATGTTGTGATGCATGAGTTATGACTGTTGTGAAAAAGAACTCAACTGAAATAGGAACAATAGGAACATATGGCACGTCAACACAGCATTCAGTCCTTTCCCATTCTTTGTATTCTGGAATATCCATCATTTATTCTGTTTTTGAACATCCATCCCTTTCATTCAGGGTTCTAGAATGTCCTTTCCCATTCATTCTGTTTTGTTCAAAAATGTTCTTGCTCATCCACTCTGTTCTAGAATGTCCTTTTCACATTCATTCTGTTCCAAAATGTCCTCACCACTCATTTTGCTCTGTTCTGGAATGTCATTCCCCATTCATTCTGTTCTAGAACCTCTTTTCCCATTTATTCTGTTCTTCAGTGTCTACCCCATTCGTTCTGTTCTGTTATAGTATATACACTCCATTCATTCTGTTTTAGAATATTCTTGCCTATCCGGTCTGTTCTAGAATACATTCCTCATTCATTCACACTTATAGGATGTTCTCTCTCATTCACATTCATCTCTTATTATTCTGGAACAGTATTAATCCAACAGCAAGTGTGAACGGTGGGTCGCTGTTCCCTATAGTTCAAGAGATTATTTTCCTTCAGGATCATCAGATGACTAACACAAACAGTTTCACATTGCAATGAGATACGCAAGCGCACTCGATTGAATTTTTGAATTTATAGACAATCCTATTCCTATAATTCCTATATATCCACAAATCCCTCAGCCACTTACCCTTTTAACTGTTCTACTGTTTTTCCTTACTTGTGTATTAATCTCTGACTTGCTGGTTCTCTTAGACAGAGTTTGTTATGGTGTGTAACTTAGCCAGCAGTAACTTGGTTAAATAGCTGTTGTTGAGTATAGCTTTGCAGGTTTGAGGACTACTTTAAGCACTGATGTACATCGCTATGGATAAGAGCGTCTGCTAAATGCCATAAACGTAAATGTTAACAATCAATAAATGTGTATACATTATTTCAAAAATTCAATATGAGCTCAGACGAGAACCTTCTGTTCTAGAATTTCTTTCCCTCTTCCATCTGTTCTAGAATCTCCTTCTCCATTTGTTCTGTTCTTGGGTGTTCTTCCACATGCATTCTGTTCTAGAAGGTCCTGCTCATTTGTTTAAGGATGCCCTCCAGCGTTCATTCCGTAGTAGAATGTCTGCCCCCTTCATTTGGTTCTACAATGCCCTTCGCTATTCACTCTGTTCTTGAATGTTCTAACCCTTTCACGCTTATAGGATGTTCTCTCTCATTCACATTCATCTTGGCCCCTCAGTTATTATTCTGGAACAGTATTAATCCAACAGCAAGCGAGGAGTACGTTGGGTCACTGTTCCATAGCCTGTATAGTTTAAGAGATTATTTTCCTTCAAGATCTTCAGATGACTAACACAAACAGTTTCACATTGCAATGAGATACTCAAGCGCACTCGATGCTTCGGGAAGGAGATAAAATTTATGTTTTTAATTTTCCTGGAATTTTTTGGCACTTGTGTCTGGTGTCCACAAAGTTTGATTAATCTGAAAAACATCTGCATTGTGAATTCCAAGAATGGTTGCTTTTTATAAATTGGGTATTTCTACGATTTGGCTGACAGCAGGAGATGCAATCCCAAGACAAGTATTGCTTGACTCACCTGTTCCATACTGGGAAATGTCTCAGCACAATTTCATATCTTTGTTACAGTACAGTCTTCATCCATACATGGTCATTTTCACACTGTGTGTTAGCCATGTTAGCATTTAAATGATTAATTTAATTGCGAAATAAATGCTTGTACTATTGTACTCTGACCAACACAGCTCAGCTTGGCTCCAGAGTTGAGGCTGTAAACGCTGCATTTTCGCCTTTTTTGATTTATATGTTATTGGGTTTTATTGGCCTGTAAAAGGGGGAAATTACTAAAATCTGCAGAATCTTCTGTACAAACACTGCTGCTAGCTGTGTTTCGGAGGATGCTGGATTGGATCAGTGGAGGGACCTAGCGGCGCTCTGAACATCACCAACAACATTTGTTGTGCAGAACCTTTGGTAGCAATGATTTGGTTCAGTGGTATTTGGTAGACCACTGAAAAGTTCTCCTCCCTCATTATACACACAGAACATCGTTTAGATCCTTTAGTCACCATAAAATGCTGAATCTTTTCACATCACATATTTTTGTCATCAACTGATGGAGAGCAGGAGGAATAGGTGAACAAATCTCAGTATTGATAAATAGTATCAGAAAGGTGTAATTAAACCTTAAGGAAATGCATAGATTTGGTTTATCCTGTGATCATTTAAAACGGTTATGAAGTCGTTCCTCTGCCACATTTCCTGTTACGTTGTGAGAAATGCATTCTGAGAAACATGATTACCCCAGACCACTCACTTGTCCTATCCAGGGTTTCTGATCTGAGTTTGGCTAGATGGGAACTGTTTTGAACTGTAACCATAAACCGCGATGATGTTTCACAAGTCCATGAGAACATAAGTACAGAGAAGAACCCGCGCTGAGAAACCTCATCCAAACAGTCTGGTCTTCATGCTATCATTCATAGACTCTGAGCCATGTTAGCATTTTTAAATACAATCATCAATCGTGAAACGAAATTGCATTACCGCGAGAAAATACAAAGTGTGGTTTGGAAACAAATATTGGTTTTATGGCCAAAAAAGTTAGTGTTATAAAATTCCTCTCACAGTGGGTTATCAAACCAGCGCCTGACTCTCTGAACCCTCTTCACTCAGCACCCTGTGTATTACCACTCATTCACTGAGGGGGGCGTTAACTTGCTGCGTATTATAAAGCCATTTATGGTTAAGGACGACAGGTGGGCAAAAGTGTGCATAGCTGCGTTCACAGGCTGATTACATTTAATAAATCACAACAAACAAAGTTGCAATGGCCCTGAGCTTTAGTGTCTTAAAGACTGGGTTGTGCTTTTAGCTCTGTTTTGTTGCTTTCCTGCCACCATAGCCATCTACAATACCCTCTCCAAGGCACTCTCACTGCTACACACTTCTACGGGTATTTTCCCCTCCGGTCTCTTTCTCTCCATACATTATGGAGGTGACACAACCACAGAAATTGAATTTTTAAACAGTCAATACTCGGACCCTTGATCAACCGTTCAAAAAGGTGTATACACACTCAATACACTGGAAACTAAGGAACGGTTTAATTTTGGCAAAATTTAATATGGGCTCGGGCGAGAAGCTGTATCAAATTCCAGCCATAACCTTTGGTTTTATTTTTCAATTTATTTTAATAAACCTTAGTATCAACAGTGAGATATTAATAATTGCTTGATATGTACAATAAGTAGAATTTATTTATTTACACAGCATTTATGCTCAAATAATTCCCTATACCCTCAAATTCCAGACATTCACAACAGCTGCCTCAAAGCAGGAACGAAGGTTCTGCGCTTCACTTCCATCTCTCAAATTGTTCTGATCACCAGAGTGATCTCTCTCAGTGGTCGGCGCTCCTCGCGACACACAGACAGAGAACCAGACAGCATGAGAGTGGCAAACCTTCAAAAGTAAGAAGTGAAAGAGAGAACTTGGCCGGGGCTGCAGGCAGGAATGAGCGCTGACGCAGAGAGGCAGTGTGTGGCTTTTATTACTGTTATTTTTCTGAGAGGAGCGAAAAACTGCAGGGATCTTATCTCTGTCCCTGGAGAAGGAATAAAACAAAGATGAAGCGCATAATAACGTCTCCGGTGCTGCCGGCCCCGGGGCCCGAGCAGGCCCTGGAATAAAGCGGGCAGTGAATTCTGCACAAGGCCTGCAGTTGTTGTGACTGTAAATAACTGGTTGAGAAAACAGAGATAAAAAAGAGAACACACATCCTTTCCCATAGATATCAGTGTGGTCGAGCACGGGCTGATTCAATCAACACCAAAAAACATTTCACGCATTCGTGGCCATAATCTCACAATCATAGAGGATATCTATTGACCTTTGCATCACGTTTGCACATTTTAGGACAAAAACAGCATGTAATCAACAAGAGACCCATTGTCAGGAACCTGAGGTCACAAACCGCAGGCCAAGAGGCCTCCAAACATGGTAATGTCATCTGGTACTGATTAAAAAAACTCTTCTCTTTTAAAGCATGACTAAGCATGTGCACGCCGGGCTCCGGGGGACGGGGTGTCTGTGACGGGGTCTATGTCACGGCATGATTCTTGGGGGTACGGGGTGTCCATGCCGGGGTCTATGTCATGGCATGTTTCTGGGGGGCGGGGTGTCCGCACAAAGGTCTATGTCACAGCGTGATTCTGGGGGGGGCGGGGTGTCCGCGCCGGGGTCTATGTCACGGCATGGTTCCGGGGGGTGGGGTGTCCGTGCCGGGGTCTATGTCACGGCATGGTTCCGGTAGGCGGGGTGTCCGAGCCGGGATCTATGTCACGATGTGGTTCCGGTAGGCGGGGTGTCCGTGCCGTGGTCTAAGTCACAGTGTGATTCAGGGGGGCGGGGTGTCCGTGCCGGGACCTAATTAATGATAACTGAACTAAAAAATGAATTCAAAAACAAAACACAAAGCAATTTGTTCATTCATTCATTTTCTGCAACTCCTTAACTCTTAAACTGCACTGCAGGACGCACACATACCATTCACTCACACACTCGCGCCTACGGTCAATCTAGAGTCCCCTATTCACCTGACATGCATGTCTTTGGACCTTGGGAGAAACCAGAGACCCCGGAGGAAACCCACACCAACATGAGGAGAACATGCAGACTCCCCACACACAAGACCAGGACCCAGAT